>DWON01000301.1:0-36828 GCA_018251015.1 Phocides pigmalion okeechobee | reverse complement strand
AGAAATATGTATATATCTAATACAAAATTCTAGGAATGAAGAGTGCAGGAAGTGTATTTTCTCAAGCTTTAGCCGTAACAAATATAAAAGAACCAACTTATTTTCTTATTACGATTGGTTCTTTATAACAAGCGATTTTGTTATGACTTTCACACAACAACAAAGAATTATTTTTTTCTAATATACAAGATTTCTGCCAGTAAACCAGTAGGCACCAGGTAGCCAGTAAGCCTGCAAACTACCAAATTAAGTGATCCTAGAAACCCATGGATATTCACATCCAATAAAATACGAAAACTTATCTGAAGTCGTACGTAGATGTGTCGCTACTCCTAAGGACTTCAGACTGTTACGTGCGTTATAAGTCCACTCGGCAACCACATCTCTTAAATCGGAAAATAAGAATTACTTATTACGAGAGTAATGATACAACCACGGTCAAACTATCATTCTATCATTTATAAGGTTTAAAATCACATTATATTAGTTGCTACATATACCCATATCTTTATAGAAACAATAACTTATAGCTGATAATGGAAACAAGGCTTAACTCACCTAACATTCAATCACTCAAGTAATTGTACTATCGTTCACAATACCCGACTTGAGTTTCTACCGCGAATCAATAAGGTTTATTTTGGCGTGTACATTATCATCAATATGTACGCAGTTTCGAGGCCGTACATGAAGAATTGCACGTGAATCTGATTGCTATTGCCACGTAACAAGGCGGAAGATGGCGGCTATCGGCGATCTCTGAAATAATCACCCATTGTTGTTACAACCAATAACTTGGGGATTATTCTATTTTATCTTTGCAGTTGTAAAATATACTCTATTATTTTATGACAAGCCGTGTGAGGTGATGACAACCTGTTGAATGCGGTCCCGAATTTGACTTTTACTCAAACGGATATTTTTATAAAATATCCTTTCAAAATATGTATTTTACATGTAGTTTTATATTTTAAATCAAAATTCAAATATTTTATTTAATTATAAGGTATTTAAGTACACTTTTCAGCGGCTCGTTTGCTACTGTTCTCACATAAAAAATCTCGCTCAATTTACAAAAAAACTTAACTTATTATGCACCAAAACCCTCCTTAGGAATCACTCTACCTGTTGTTGAAAACTGTGAGAAAATCCGTTGAGTACTTTTCGAGTTTATCGCGAACAGATAGACTGACGCGCCGTGGGACTTTGTTTTATGATGATATATGAAATCCTACCTGATCGTAATACGTTGCTACTCCTGAGGACTAAGATGGTCACCTCGCTTCAAAGTGTAACCGGCAACCGCACCTCTCAAACCGAAACACAAGTAATGCTTGACGGCGGATTATGAGGGCGGCGGTGGTACCTCCCCGGTCGAATTAGAGGTCTCCCACCTTTCAATTAATTACTTAGCCCTTAAAAAAAAACATGGAAAATCTCCCAGAATAAAACGCTGTAAGAACTATAATGTGTTACCATCTTGAAAAATGCGTCAACGCTCGAAACAGATAAAGATGATTAGTTTACTCTCAGTTATTTGACTAATTAAAGCGAGATACGATATCGCTTGTTTGTTCTACGGGTTCGAACTATCAAAAATAGCGTTGCAATAGAAGAAAATAAATGTAAAAACTAATTTTTCAAATAATTCACACACTCGGTCTACACAAATGACAAGAGGACCGGTCGCTGGGCAAAGAATTGCGATTGCTATACAGCGGGTACTCGACCAGCATTCGTGGCACCATGCCACATGTGACGAATTCCTTGTAGATCAATTAGTTTAGGCTTTTATTACAATTCGTTTTAAGATATTCAATGTTAAAACTTAAATTTAACTTTTGCGAATATTCACCATTCACATACTGCGTTGTTAAAATTTACATCCGCAAGCTAATGCACATTGAGATAGTTGCGAATTGCGTAGCTTATCATTGTTGTCGTGACCTACATTGGTGTAATAGCCACAAACGGTCACCCATCCAACTTCTGACCGCGCCCGACGTTGCTTCATTTTATAACCCGATCTAACCCGCATCATGTTTCCAGATCGCCCAGCTGGTGGACGACGTGCGGCGGTTGCAGGCGTCGCTGTCTGCACTGCAAGAGGCCCACGCGCAGCAGCTCCAGCGGTTGGAGGAACGGCTGGACGAGAAGAAGCAGCACATCGCACGGCTTGAGGCCCGCCTCGACTCGCAGCGGGACTACGATGACCTCAAGCGGGAAATCAAGTAAGAATATTAGAATATTAATTCAAGAATATTAGATCCTGGACATTGGTTCAGGGAATGTCCCACGTCTAGAATAACAGACTAATTTAGAAGTTCTATTTTTAATTCCTAAATACTTCAGTGTACACTAGCCAGAAATCCAACTGTATTTGTTTTTTATTTATACTTTTTCGTGGCTTATTGATTGTGATGAATGATGAATTGATGAGTGATTTTTTACGAATCCACGCCATTATTGATACATTAGGGAAAAAACCACTTTAAAAGTTTCAAGTGACGAAATTTATTTCCTTGTTTTAAAAAGGCAAATAAGTTGCTATTGACTCAGGAAAATATTTTATTGATTTTTTAAATTCAAAGCTACAAATATTAAACACGAATATAATTCGAATAGTATCATTAAAAGAGGTTGACATATTTTTAGACTTATAAATAAGAGTAATTATAATCTGTGATAAGTTACTAAAAATATTTTATTATTCAGTCAAATACATTTTAAAACTGCCTTGTATCTACAGAAGTTGATAATACAATCGAGAAACAATCCATTTCTTCACACTTTAGCATCCTTGTAAATCCTGAACAATGCGTTGCGACACAACTCTATACACATAACTGAACTGATACGAGGAACCTAGGAAAGCTCACATTCAAAGGCGCGTGTTAATAAACTTGATAAGGCTATCAGTTCATTCACCTCATTACAGATTACTCTGTTTGGGCTGAGGATCTTGGGCAACGTCGCCTTGGACGCGGCCAAGGATTCATAACAATGGTGGAGGATGCGAATGTTCCATATTTACATCTTAACCAAATTACGTCAAATATATTTCGTTTCTCAAATAAATATATATTTTATTTAGTTAGTTACGTTGGAAAGGTAGCAAACGAGCGAGCAGGCTTCCTTGTATTATGTGGTCATTGCAGTCCATAAAAGTCCATGTCCTACTTCAAACAGGACTAAAGTCCTGCCTGACGTCGTGCGTAGATGCGTTGCTACTGAGGGCTGAGATGGTTGCCGCTTGTAAGTGTAGCGACCGAAGCACAAGAACTATGTACTTTATGGCGGATTGTGAGCGTGGCGATAGGATGTTAAGCCCTTCGTATTTTCTTTATATACATGTTCTAGTTTTTAAAAACAATGCACTGATTATATTAGGTATACAGAAATTGTTGTCGATACTAGGAAGGCATCCAAAATCTACCTAATTCTTCCACCATTTTCCATATTTATACACAATACATTTATCTGACTACCACCGTGGCTCAGTGGAAACAATGCTGGTCTACCACGCAAAGCTTTCCAGGATTGATTCCCAGCCAAATAAATATGTTAATATGATTTTTGTTCTAAGTCTGTGTGTTTGTTTTTGTATGTGTCTATGGTACTAGAACACAAAGTATCCAAGTATAGGGCTATGAGAGTCATAACGTAATTATTTATTTCAAATAACTATGACTGTTTCCCTTGCGTATTTTCCGGATAGCCTACCTTGTTTCGGACCTATACGAGATCATTCCTCACGAGTCCCCGCCCGTTGCATATAATCGCGGAATGTCCGCCGCACGCTCATTAGTTACAAATATAAGAGTTTTAGCAAGAACATACTACCATTTAAAACAAAGTTTTAAAAAATACTTCGAAATTTTTTACGAAATATTTTAAAGACATAACATCGCAATATATTTGTTCAAATATCGAAATTGGCAATTAATATAAAGATAGTTTCCGATAAATCAAGACTTCTCGGATACAATGATGATTTTATATAAAGTGTTGGTAGGTTTTCAGATCCGACATTTTAATATTTGGTAATAGAGATGTATAAGATACATCTAATATTAGTATATTAGTTTAATCGCTTTCAGTCGTCTATATGAAATAAACATGAAGTGGACCACGTGCACGTATTTTCTTGTGTTTTCTTTACAAAAAAACATAACTATGTATTCTACATTAAAATACACATCACGCACGCACGCTCGCACGAACGTACGCACGCACGCACGCACGCATGCACGCACTCACGCACGCACGCACGCACGCACGCACGCACGAAATACTGTTTATTTATACACCAACAAGAAACACAGACGGATCAGACAGAAAATAGTCATATATAAGGCCTTATAAGGGAAGCGATTTATATATTAATGATCCTATAAGTATTAAGGATATAATTGCAAGGATCTCAGATATAAATCAAAGCACCCGCGACGTACAACAAAGCACATGAGTCATTTAATTATTTTGCATTCGGTACAATCATTCCGCAAATAGCTTTCATTACAAGAAAGTTCTGATTTCAAAACAATCTAATCTGCTCATCGTGTGCACTCTCTGTGTGCCGTGCGTGTTTGCTGACCCTACCTCTTGACTGATAACACACCTGATACAAGCTTAAATACAACAGCTCGGCTACATTCATTCTGATTTTTTTGTTAAAATTACGTTCTTCAGAAGCGTAACGCTTTCTAAATCACGATGAGGACTGGTTTGACAGTGATCGATTATTTTTATGCGAGTTTGCTGCAAATTCGTTTGAAGAGTTCTGTAAGGATCAACTGTGGATAATTGCTATTTGACTAACCTTTTTATGGCCCTCTTTTTAGACCTCTACTTACCTTACTCCTTAACCTAGCGGGGGGAGGTATGATACATACTCCAACGCCGCATCAATGTATATTGGTGGAAATTCGAGATAGTGGCATCCCGTAAGTAAACTGAAGTCAATGAACGACCACCGACTCGTAAGGTGGTACGTTGTGGGGAAGACGCGAAAGAATCTTCATATATCGACATCAATTTAAACCGACTTAACATGCCCTCCGAAACTCTGAAACGTGAATAGAATTTAGCCACTCGCGGTCACCCATCCAAAAGAAGTCAAATATCATCTATACATATAATAAAACTGTAATTGATCGCTGTCTGTACATGGTAAATAATGGTACATGGTAAATAATAATGGGCTGTCTTTATATACGCAAGAGAACCCAAAACAATGTTTTTTCATTATTTCTGTTTGTCTATATATGTATATGTTTGTGCACGCTAATCTCAAAAACGGCTTATCCGATTTGAATGCAGTTTAAAGGATTATATTGTGACGGGCTTCACTTAACATTTTGGTCTTTTTTCATGAAAATCGGTTAACAAATTAAAAAGTTATGTCAATTTAAGTAACACGTGAACGTCGCGGTCAAAAGCTCGATTATTAACGTCACGCTCATCAACCACGTTTAAGTTATATCGATCGATAAGTACATAAAAAGAAACCATTTTGACGTATTTTAAAAATAGCTTACACTTGTCTTATAATCTTTCGCGTTTAAACAAGTCGTTTATTTTAAGACCAAGAATCCAAATTGCTTTCAGACTGATCTTTTGACGTACTTAATATATTCCAAATTACATTTTTAATGAGCAAAATGAACAATCATATTTTATCGTATGATTTATTTATTTTTCAAAAATAAATATAGCCTAATGAAATAAAATAATATCAGCGTATTAGAAATAACATAGTCTGGGTGGTGGCACCTGGAGGAGGCCTATGTCCCGCAGTGGGCGCTTAAAGGCTGATGGATGGATCGATGGATGTTCCATGGGCTGCAAAGACCATTTAATAGATAGAGAGACAGATAGCCTGCACACTCCTTAGCTACTCTTCTAACATAAACAACACTTTTTCATAAAATTACAAGATAGATTAAAATATACCTAAAATAGAGTTAAAACAGATCACCAAATTTTGACACCTGAATTTTAAAATTCAAAACTTATCAAACGTTATCCAAAAATCCGTCGATGCATTAGTGTTCCGATAATTCTATTTATGTTTCCCACTGATGAGGCAGGAAGCTAAAAAAACGAAAGCGTTTAGAGGTTCCCAGGGAGCGATTTGTGTCTCAATATGATGTACAAACATGGAGGCTGCTAAATTCCGTATCTCGACCCGTTTAGCGTTAAGACGCTACATTCGAGGATTTAAGGGACTGTCGCAGCCGAGCCGAGAGCAAAAAACTGGACCTCCGCGGTTGAATTTTAACCCTTAGGTACGCTCTTATTGTCTTCTTATATATTAGAACTATATACACATATATTTAATAGTAGTGATAGTCAAATAGTAAAATATAAGGAAGGGCTTTCGAAGCCGAGCAAAGGGCCGGATATAGTACCTCCCCTGTGGAATTTTAACCCTTAGGTACAATATTATATGTATAGGCAGGCTTTAAATCGAAATTACGTAACATTCCAATGTTTTTTTGCAACCTTTAAATAAAAAGTAATCAATTTACTTTAACTATAAATTATATTATCAATTTCCAATTTATACGCGAGAAAAGTCTGGGATAAAAGCTAGTGTATAATATTTTAAATTTATAAGTATGTGATAATTATTTCTTACGACGCAAAAGTTATTCTAATGCGCCATTTAACGTCTCGCGTGTTTTTTTTTGTTTTTTAACTGGGCCACGGTTAAAGTTTAGCGGAAAAAATAACAAAATTATAAATGCAGTTAATTAAATGTCTATGTAACGGCCGTATGTAATAAGAAAACAGTACATTTTAAAAAAGAACAAAGGAAAATAAAAGTGTTTTTTGTTCACTCACAGTTTAACGTTAGGAATAACACTGAATTGTTTCTGGTGTTGTCTAATTTATTTATGATTTAATTTAATTTAATTAATGTAGGTCTTGGTCGTTGTTTTTTATCTTAAATTAATATTTAGGGTAGGGGCATTCAGATAATTAACACTTTTTTACGAAATGGATGTAGCAAGTTCGAATTATCGGCTATAAAAAACATCGATAATCTTGAGTACCCGGTATCTAGTAGATATAGTTATAGCAAACAAGCATGCAGTCCAGTTGACGGGAAGCAATGATGATGCATGTTGTTCATCTTTATCAACCCTTAACTGTCCCATTAGTCGGCACAGATATCTTAGAATAATGGCCAATCCTTTGAGAACTTTCTGAACATCTCAATAACATGTGGTTTTTCCATGTAGTTTTCCTTCACTAATAGGTACAAGTGATAATCAGCTTCTAATACGCACATAGTTTTGAAAAATCAAATATGCCTTATCAAGGATTCGAACCTGAGATCTCCTGTGTAACAACCCTGCCCTTATCTTATCTTTATTTATTTATTGTCTAAAGCAACAAACATAAATAAAATAAAGGGAAACACAAAACAGTACCTACTATTAAACATATTTAATATTAAAAATGACATATTAACTAAATGATTTTCATAAAAACATAGTACTCTCAGCAAATAGTACAAAGTAGAGCTATCATTCGCACGGGCAGGTACCAACGCTACACTCATAATCCGTCGCGAAGCTATGTTTTGTGTTTCAGTTGTAAAAATGTTGTCACTGCTACATATATAGCATACTTATAGCAAAGCAATCCACCCACATACGGTCATTCTCAGATAAGACTTCAGTTCTGTCTGAGGTTGTATGCGGATATCCATGGGCTGCAGCGAATACTTAACATCAGGCGGCCTGCTTGCTCAGTCTCTTGTTACATAAAAATACCACATCTCTGACCTCATAACCCTATATCTCTTTGTGCGTCATTTTAATTAGATTTAATGTTTGATACAAGTTATCGTCAGACAACCTTGGTTTTTCAAAACGTAGGTACTAAGTATTTAAAATAATATTTTCTAACTTCCTGTAATTATTATTTTAGAGAAACTTACAATCCTTTTACAAATCTATTCTATAATTTTGTTCCACTTCTTTAGTTTATATTATCTTTGGTTAGCAATGTTTGGTTATCTTTCCAAATTTTGCAATAAAATGAAGACTTAACTGCCAAGTCTTAAAGAGATATTTCGAACCAGTTGCAACCGTTGCGGTTAAACCGTGGGCACGCGGTACATAATAAAATATATAATTTCCGCGATGTTCCGACTGTGATATAACTTATTTTAGGTTCATTGAAAAATTGTTATTAATAACACAATTAGTAAGTCATCTACCAACGAGCTGAGATAGAAATTCGGTCTTTTGAGGTTGTTTGTGGATGTCCATGAGCTGCAGCGACTTAAAAGGTGAACTGCAAGCGTTTGCTGCCCTTTTCACATAAAATACTCATTTTCTGACCAAGTTTAAACCGCATATCGTAAGTAACACTGGTACTAAATTAGAAACTGTTTAAAATCACTGACAAAAAAGCAATCCATTGCCATAAACATGGCAACACTGAACATCGTTTGTGTGCGACGTGTTTAAGTACGAGCCGTTGTTTTCTTACATTCAGACCACTTCCTTAACCGTTAAATATTTGTTTGTTTTACTTAATCGAGTCCTCAGTTCAAAGCTTTTGTTCGTTTCCAAACGATTTTTCAAACACGTTGCAAGTTATCTTGTACTGACAGAAGTTTTTCAAAGTTCTGTCATTGACTGCAAATTCAAAGAAAGAGTTGCCTTTTTAACATCTAACTTTATTTATCTTTCCTGTGAACTGAAGTCATTTTTACGCGTCATTTTAACGTTTGTATCACAGAATAATGACAAATTACAATTAAGTTGTTGTTAAAAACGACTTCGCAACAATCCGCCACCACAATGTACAATGATGTATATTGCAAAGCATCCACTATGATCCCCTCCATCCCGGATAGGAAAACGTCATGTAATCAAAACTATATACCATTACACATATTAGTACTAACACGTGTTTCGTCCCAAAACAGACCATCATCAGAGTAGGTTGAGTCTGCGATGGTTAATCGGTGATTCGTTAACCATCGCCAACCATTCTATTAACTATAACAAATTATAACCTTACTTGGAGCAATGACGGGAAATCTCATCGGGCACTGAACCTTGGCCTTTTAATTTTACCTCCATCAAGAAATAATTTCCAAAAACAAAACTAAATTACCACATAAAAAAGGCCAATTAACAATTATGTAACTTTATTAACATAACACAATTTTCAAAATCAGTCGCTCCAAGACCAAATATAAAGAAAATACTTTTATGGTTGAAAAAGTAATTTTCTATGGTGCAATTATATGATAATGAGTACTTACGCCTTAACCCTTTCTAATTAGCATTATTTCGAACTAGTTGCAGTCGTGGACACGGCTCACCGTACGTACCCGTTACATAGTAACAGAAAATTGTTTGTATGACCCGATCTCTTGTAATAACTGATGAGGCCTTATCACGTTGACTGATCTCTTCCGGGATTACTCGGAAGTTGCCACGTGGGAACTGTGCAGCGAGATTAACTAATAGCTGATAATGATTACTACACTGAAGCGATTCGAGTACCTGGATCGCATTTGACTGCTTTTTAGTGGTTCTGGGTTCGAATCCTGGTGCAAATGAAATTGCTTTAAAGGTTCTGTTCCGAAATGCTTCTAGTAAGCAACCGTCCACATAACCCGATATAGATTTGTAGACATATAATAAAACAGTAACTGATCGCTATCTGTACATGACAAATATATTTAAAAAATCGTTTATACACGCAAAAGAACCCAAAATAATGTTTTTTTTTCAATTTGTCTGTTTGTCTGTATGTCTGTATGTTTTTGGATGCTAATCTCAGAAACGGCTCAACCGATTTGAATGCAGTTTTTAGGATTATGTGTACTTGTCACTTCTTTCTTCATTTAAATCGTTTAACAAATAAAGTAGTTATGTCAATTTATGTAACACGTGAACGAAGCGGGATAAAGCTTGTAATGATAAAAAACAAATTCTTAAACCAATAAATACTCCAAAACCTAATTATAAGATCATAACTGGAAAGAACAATATGTTTCGACCAAAAATATAATCAATTTGACAAGTGTGTCGGCGGTTAAGCTGCGAACACACGGCCGAATGTTTTCCATAGTTTAATGTGTTATTTCTACCAATATGTCGGCCATCGGCGGGCTCTTTGATCCATCAAAGGGCGAGTCACATCACAGGCGCGACACGAGGTGACGGGTGTGCAAACATCATAAACTTTGTAAAACATCTATTTATAACGTTAATTGATCGATTTTTCTGTAATGTACTGCGTTATTATTATAACATACATGTCATATCCTGACTAAAGTCGCTTTACGCAATGTATATCTTTTTTATGTGAGAAGAGTAGCAAACGAGCATGCAAACCACTTGACATTAAACAGTCGCAGCCCATAGACATCCACGTACAACCACAAACACGACAGAAATCCTATCTGAGCTCGAACGTAGATACGTTGCTATTCCTGAGGACGAAGATAGTCGCCTTTGAAGCGTCAAAGTGTAGCCAGCAGCCGCACCTCTCCAACCAAAACACAAGTAATGCTTTATGGCGGTAGTACCATAGTTTTTCCACCTTAAATCCGAGTAAAACCGCGGGTCGCAACTAGTCATTAATGCTTTTAATAATTACTCATATTAAAATCGTTTTATTATCACAGAATTTTGCAAAGCTTATATAAATAAGGCTGAGCTAAATTTTTGTTTTCATGGAATCATGCATAAAAAAGATAACCATTTTGAATCATAGGTAGTCATGCTTCATTCCTAGTAGTTGTAATTTAAAGTAGTAACTATTCTTTTATCTCTTGATAAGTTCTACATAATAACTAAGGCATTCTGTTATCAAAAATTAAAACTAAACTGTATTTGAGTGCGTGAATGTGTATACACAAGTTCGTTTGTGTCTGTGTAGGTGTACATGAATATGTGTATGTGTGCAAGACTTCATGTATATGGGTGCTTGTACGTACGTTTGTGTGTGTCTACACATTAATGTGTGTTCGTTTTCATGCACATCTTCTTGACAAATGGTGGTTTGGACTCTGTGCGTATGTATGTCACTAAACTTGTCCTAAACGGATGGACCGATTTTAATTAAATTCTTTGTGTATCTTCACGTGAATCCGAGAATGGTCTAGATTCTCAATTGGACTCAATAGGTTGCACAGGAATCAGATGCAAAGCTGATATTTGTGAACTTGGATCCAGTTTGTCAGAAACATTCTGCAACAAATGACATAGATTTTTTTTCAGAGCGGGACAACGTCAGCTGAACCCACTAGTATCGAACCCACTAGTAGTAATAGTATCTGTATTTATGTGAGAGACGTAAAAACGAAGGTAAAATTAGCTGTCAATATACAGAAGTAAAATAATATTTTTCCCCCAAATTCGGCAATGGGTCTCGACTTACACAAACGTAGACGAGGAACGTCCCGGCGCGCGGCGCTCCCGTCGCCAAGATACTGAACACGCGAACATTTGTCCATTCCCACCGTCTTTCCACCACGGTGCCCCAAAACTAACCTAATCTTCCTTTATCTATACAACTTAATATTATCTTAGTTTGTCTGTACTTTCAAAATAAATTTGCCACAATTTAAATCGTTTAGGTCTCTTTTGTGGGTTTTTCTGTGAAAATAGTAATAATAACCTAATCTTCCTTTATTTACACAACTAAATTATTCTTCTTTCTGTACTTTCAAAATAAATTTACCGTTATGTAAAGTCATTTAGGTTGTTTTTTGAGGGTTCAATGGCAACATTGTATCGGTTTTAATAAGACTTTCAGTAAAAATAGAACTATGTATTTAAAGGTCTTCTCATGTTCAAGTAAATAATAAGAATTTATATATTATCATTTATTTACCTTTACATAAATAAACAATAGATAAATTTTTCTTGTATTGCTGAATGTTTTCTGTTTTTTTTTAACACCAACTGCTAAACTAAATACAAATGTTAAATGACGCCGCTCACGGAACTACTCGATTTGGGTTACACTGAAAACCAGCAGCCGCAGTGCTCCTGCGCGACGGCACAAGCTGAGTGTGACCCTTTTCGTATTACAACAGTTCTAGTGTTTGTTTTAGTGTATACTATTTATAATTGCATTTTTTTTTATTTTTTGTTTCTGTTTAACGTGTTAGTTTTAAATACTCTTCATATGTTGGAATACGAAATAAACTGTTTATCTATCTATCTATCTATCTATCTAAATAATTATGGAAATTATATCATAATTTCAAAAATACGCTGGCGTTACCATCTGACGTACAATCAATCTTGCACAGTACCTACGTACAGTACATTTGCTGGACGAAAAAATATATCAAATCAAATTAAAATATTTTATTTTAAGTAGATTGTTAATGGATCTCTTTTTGAACGTCAATAAACTACCATCGACTTGTAAAATATGTCATTTTGAAGAAGGCGGTAACAAACTTAAATATTTTTCTCTACAAAACAATGTTTATTACCAAAATGCACAAAAAAAGATAACAATGACATTTTTGAATATACATTTAAATTTAGTTTATTGTTGTTTATATCTACTGTTGTATATAATTGTTTACAATGACAGTTTATGATACATAAACATTGACCAGAAATTACTGTTTTCATATAATTAGGTAGACATTATTCGGCGCGCGGGCAACACTGCGATCAAAAACTAGTATTACGTAATCTGTGGACTTTGGGGGAACACGGCACCTGTGGAAGCTTATTGCTTATTTATACCGGTTCTCAAGTTAGGATTAAGTTATAGCCAGCGCCGAAGATTAAACCGTAATGGGGGAATAGATTGATTTCTAGACGATACGCCGGCAAATCTCAACTAATTCAGGGATCGGTGGGCCGCGCACTGAATTTTGATTAAAATTCGCACGCTCAGATTTGAATCGAAATTTGATGTCTGTTACCGATAGGCTGTCCGCACACGTCCAATATTACTGATAGTTTAAATATATAGATATTGTGAAAAGTAATCCATTCATCGTATATAAATAAGTAAGTACATTTTAAATAGTCATCTTATGTTATAATAATCGTTAAAAGAAAAATAAAAAAAAAAAAAAACAAACACCGCCATGAGCGGAAAAGAACTCAGCTTTCAAGATGCATAAACTACGTCTGTTGATATTTTCCAATCTTATTTTAGAATGGACCTAATAGATCAATAAAAATCTTAAATAATCTCGCAATCAACATTTCGTTTCGTTTACATTTATTACTTATAGCTTCTAAAAACTTTTTTTACAAGAAACAAATACGTTAAATACAATTCTTTATACACATAAAAATAGGTAGAAATAAAGAGAAAATAAAAAAGATGAATCCTAAATCATTTTTTCAGTGAAAACATTGTCGAAAAGGAAAACATTTAGATTATCCTTATTACAAGTTACCAATTAGATATTCCAAGGAATTCAAATACATTAGATATGATTCTTCACTCAGATTAAAATAGGCAGAATTATAAACAATAATAATAAGATCTCAATTATAAAATAAACTTTCCTGTTTTATATGTAGATATCTAAATGAAAATGATTTATGTTTTTCGTTTGCCTAATTGGTAGGCATATGTAGCAATGTAATTATTTTATGAATTTTTCAAAAAAATATGACAATAATTTCAGTAGGCTACCTAACGGGCATTTATTTTGTTGATGCCTATTTTAATTAGGTTAAGGTTAATTTCCCTTTTCAAATATCAGGCTGAATGGCTAATCAAACATCAATTTTGACAATGACAACCTGTCATTTTGACATTACAAACATGACATGTGTAAATTTCTCTGAGATTTAAGAAAAGACTATAGTTGCTGTATAGATTAAGCATTACTTAACATAAAAATATATCCACCTTCTTATAATCTTTTCAAAGGCTGTGAACACTCTGGCCTTATAGTGTTATTATGTAAAATGAAATAGTGTAATTGGGGGTAATATTCTTCTACATTTTTATTAAAAAATAAACAATATTCAACAAAATCGTACGCTCGTCTCGCCGTGTCAACAGTCGGACGGCCGAGATACTAGGAACTGTTATGCTAATATAAATATTGTCCCTTTGATTATAAGCAACAAAATGGTGTGCGCCCAGCAATGAAAGATTTAACTTACAATGTTGACTTTACGACTCCAAATTAAAAAAGTCAAATAACGAATGAGGCACCGCTTATCTTGTTTAATTAAAAAACTATGCATACAAGATTTACATAATACTCGGGAACACAAATAGACATAATATATGAATTCTTGTTTACCCTCTATATATCAATACGGGCCTATCGTGGACACCTGTCTCCATTTGCTTAGGCGGTGTTTGACTAACATTTAACTAAGTTTAGTCACACACAAATTATCAACTAATTTACGCTCCCCGACATTTTTGAGACCACAAAAGCAACGTAAGCTTTTTACTGCGTCGTAATGTTGACTCTCGTCCCGGCCACGTTTGTCTAGTGAAATTTGCTTTAAAAAACTAGGAAATCTTGTAGAGTCAATATGGCGGCGAAAAGAGCTCAGTGCGACCAACGACTTGGCCTTGCGTTTCAGATGCCTTTGCCTTGTATTGACATTTTTTGTCAGCGCTGGGAAAATTTAAATGGAGTTAAATACAAATTGAACATGAGTATGTAAGGCTTAAACAAACAATACATTAGTTGATGTATGTCCTAATACTTTTTGTCTTCTTAATTTGTCAACCTGTCACAAGTGACAAGTGACAGTATAGGTGAAGGCATTATCATAAAATTACCTAACACCATTTTACCGGCATAAAATGAGATAACCGCGACATCATATTTATTTAGGTTAACGTTTATTTAAAAATGTACTTTAAATGCTATAGATTTTTTGACCAAAACATTATTACTTAACTGTACCATTATAATTCGGCCTTATGTTTCGGGTACCTCTGCGTATATTGACCAGATTTTTCGTGAGCGTTCGGAAAGTTTAAAAGACGAGTTCTCCGCTCAAGTTGTGTGGGATGCGTTCGGAAAGGCGTTCCGCTCGTATCTTGTATTGACCAATCGATCGGTCCGTGATTGGTCAGCGTGTTCGATGGGCGGAGTTTCCTGTTATCGCCGACCGATCACTTGAGTGATAACGTCTGATCGAATGACGTCACACTCATTGTTCGAGTCGAGCAGTTTCACAAAAAGTATTTAAGCATGACGCCATATACAAAATAAATGACAGCGCGTTCCAAATTCGATTGCGGCTTCCAGTTTTTGTTGTCTTTTTTTAACTGCCAGTGTTATTGAGGTTTTTTCGATGATCGTGCCAAAGATATGGTCTGTGTACAGCCTTGACGAATATATACAGCCTCTTAATTATTAACGTACGTAAATTGGTACTTATTTTTAGGTTTTTTTTTTGATAATTTTGACTGAAGGAAACTCCGAATTGAAACTCGGTTATAGGTACTTGTTATTGAGAAGTGCGCTGTAATGAACGATTAATGAATTATCTCAGAGCGGGGAGACGAAGAGTTCAAAGACATATTTCTGGAGAGGAATTCTCGTCGATATTGATTTACGAGCAAATTGTTGCTCCTTGCAAGTCTACCTGTTACGAACTTCTATTATATTTTACGTGTATTTGACATCATAAGTGGGTAAAGCGTAATGTTGTATTCATTTTTTTTTCACAAATGCCTATACATGAGTATGAAATATAACAATAATAAACAGTAAGTAATGACATCAATGTGGTTTACCTTTTTACGCAGTTGTTTTAGAAGTACGATTGTTTTATTGTTGTTCAGTAATGATTGTTTGTTTGATTATTATTATTTCATTGTAGGTTTCTACACATGTAATTATTGAAATACGTACTGATTTTAACCCGTCGGTGATCCCCCGCCAGACATTTCTACCACCTATAAAGAAACCAATTAAAACAGTGATTTTAACGTACCTAATAATATTTTAAAGGAATTAATTAAATAATTAAAATTACATTAAATCCTTCAATGATTGTATTTACTTCGATCAACGCTACTACCGACAAGACGGCTGGTTCATGTCACGCGCCGAGAATCTTCCGAGAGCGTACTTCATACCACATAGGCATGGACTCCATGTAAACATTTAAGATTAGGCTTTATTTAATGACGAATCCATGCTATATTTATGTTTATAGTAATTTGCAGTAAAATTAAGTTTGAGAACCAGTACATTGATTTAAAACAACAAATCTTTGGCAAACCGAGTTTGTCAAACAAGCCAGCCACGTCGCCATCCGCCGCCGATCGACCACTAACCGTCGGTGTAATTAATTCAAAAACTCCCTCACACGAGTAGGTACTCGCACTAAAATATTCAGTGTGTCACCGCCTTAACGCAAGACAAAGATGCTTTTAAGCTTACAAAGGAACTACGATGTAATGGAGCGGATTTTACGTGTAAATATTTTTAAGATGTTTAAGCCTTAATTTTTTATTTCTACGGTGTACAGTTTAATTTATCAGTTTGTAGAACCAACATTTATCTAAGAATATACCAGAACCGTCTTCATGTTCCGCGATGAAGAAACTCTGGTTTCGGTTATCGATGCGGTAGCTGGCTACACTTCTAAACAGAGATACTATCTTAGTCCTCAGAAGCACCGGATGTATGTACGACCGCAGTTAGAACTTAGTCTTGTTGAGGCTGTGTACAGATGTCAATCGCAACGAGGTCAACATCAGGTGGCCTGCAAATGACTAGTTTTCTCAAATAAAAAAAATATATTTAAACTGTCGTCTCCAGTTTCCTTATTCTTATCACAAGCTGTTAAAACTTCGTGCTATCACTGAACATAACTGTCACCCTTAACTGGGTTACGTTAAAAGCTGTCATCTGAAAGCTTAGCCTTGCTCGGACTTCGCTTACAATCTTCGAGACTTACCAACCTACGTAAAGTGTACACAGATTATAGAAAATAACATAGATAACCTTAACCATAGACAAAATCCCTATACATACATAGACTTTGAGATCAATGCACATCAACACCACCGAATGTGGATTTTAGAAATTTTGTAAGTTGGTTCTTTATATAGCGTTAGTAAGAACAAAAAAGATTTTTCTCGAAATTCTACCCCAAAAAATAAAAAAAGGTAAAGGAAAACATGGTAAACTCCACCGTAATGTTTTATGAAAAACTCTCGTGGATGTGTTTCCTGATGACTTTTCCATTCATCATTAAATGAAATCAACTAATTTGTTATTGCACACAACGTCAAAAAAATTATGTGAATTAGGTTATCAAGGAATCGAACTCCGCGTGCGAAGGCAGAATCTAACCAGTGAGCTATTACTATTTAAATAGTATTGTTGATTTCTCTCGTATTAACCAAACCACAATTTGGCGAAATCAACAAAAATGCAGTAAAACGTCAAAAGAATAACCAAATATACACACATTCCTTTTTACATCTGCATCCGCATCATAAATACGCTATCTGATAATTTTACACATTCTATTTCGTATGTAAATCGCTTCCACGTTAGCGCATTGAAACTTGAGTGCCGACTAATCATGAAAACTAAACAACTGCACTTAATACGTAACATTCTGAACGATTAACCATCCGCACCTGAAAATCACCTCGGGATTTCAACGTTTAGTGTACCAATAAAGTCCTCTGCTACCTACAAATTCGCTCGCACCCGGCTAAATACAAACACCGGCTCTAACGCGAGAATAGATGAAGCGAACGTGCTCCTAAATTCGGTAGCGTTGTCCCGATCAAACGGTTAATTGGTGATATATTAAATTGTAATTAAGGTACCCCTATTGTTGGAAGTGTGAAAATCTGGTGCCCGGAGCAAATCGATACGTGAGCGCCGACTGATCGTGCAACTAGTCGAGCCGTCGAGGAAATAGTCGGGTGTGCTTTAACTAAATTATGTAGCGAAAAGTAGCAAATGTAGCGACGGTTACACGAGTTTGTTTGTGTGAATGCGATTCTTGTGCAAGTGCTTAGTTTCCTCTACGTTGGTAAAAAGTAGCGCGTACAGAAACCTGTTTTAAAACTAAATGTAAAGCTGGAATACTTAGTTGTCGTACAGGTACCTATTAAACTAGTTTTTCTAAGTTCGTTTAGACGTGACCACGACCCATTCAATTGGTTCGAAATATCTACAATAAAAAAATTCACTTGTTAATAAATTTCACAATGATATTAGTTTAAAATGGTATAATTTTTCTAAAATTATTTTTTACGAACATTAGATATCTGTAAAATAAGAGGAAGGTGATTGACCGACCAACATACGGCCGAAACCGCTGAACCTATACTCCTGAAAATTTGAAGGTATATTCTTTATATGAGAGATACTGAGATGTAAGAGAAGAATTCTGGAAACCTTTTGAATTCTTTTGAATTTAAATCTTAGGAATTGTAGAATTATTTATGCTTTGTATTAAGAATAGATATTATAATATTAATCTGTAGTATCTGTTGCACGAACGACAGAAACCGGTTGCCGATGTACGTTATCAGAGGGGCCCTTATCGGCTAATAGCCCTGTGCCCCTCAAAGGGTTCAATCTCAATAAATTTATGAAAGGAATATTGCCAATAAGGACACCGGCATATCCTATTAATTAAAATACTTAATTAATTCACCTGGAATGGTTTTAATCAATTCCCTCTCTCAATTTATTAAGGTATCGCCTTCCGGTTGACCTCAGCGTAATAATGTCGTATCCGTTTCTTCACAAATTGGGTACTTTTGTTTAATTGACTATCATAATTCTATGTAATCCTCATCATCTGTTTATTACGTGAATCTCATGTGTTTTAAAAGAAAATTTGAAATAATCAATTGAAACTGAATATAAAAATTCGGCTCGACTCCTACTACTGCCACACATTTTTAAGTCGGAAGAATAGCAAATAAAAGTTTTTATATCCCATGAATTCCTACATGAGGCCCTGTCTAACATCTTATATTGCGTTGCTACTCCTGAGGACTAAGATGGTCGTCTGGCTTTCAAGTGTATCCGACAACCTCTTCAATCGAAATACAAAAATTGTTTTACTATGAGTTTTGTACGAGGAAACCTGTGCCCAGCAGTACAGAAACTGGTTTCATGACTGACTACAAAAAAGAACTACTTATTTCCCAAAAACTATGTATATTAAATTTACCATTAGTCTTTACACATAAATCCTTTGTTGCAGCCTCCTCCGTTCTATGGAGCTCGGTCCCGAGCGTGTAGAGCGTGTAGAGCGTGTAGAGCGAGTAGAACGGGTAGAGCGCCTAGAGCGCCTAGACCGCGTAGAGCGCAAGGAGGCGCTGCGGTCCCCCGCCGCGCCCCTCCGCGACGAGCGCTCCTCCGTCGAGCGGGAACGCAGCTCCGAGCGACGAGACCCAGGTACGTGGCACCCGTCACTCGACTGACTTTAACCTGCCGACTTGGAACTTAGCTATCGAAGTTATCGTTATTAACTAACTCATGACTGTCCTGCGAAAACTGCCATTGTCGGTGTTAAAACTCAGTCACTCCATAATCTGAGATGTCTTCGATTTGAGTTTATTTGTGAAAAAGACAACTGATTGAAGAAATGCAATAAACTCAGATCGGAGCAAGCGAGTGTTACCGTCGTGTGAGCAAGTCGACCGCGGCAGCCCGACTGCCGCCCGTAGCTAGTCCGTGTCCGCTTCGATTTCCGAAACCTCGCGGAAAACTCGAATGACGCGCGGAGTACGAGGAATCCAGTTCCCACCACCTCCACGCCATGTCATGCCGCTCACGGACGCGCGTAATCGTATCTGTAGGCCCCAGAATTCCGATGCGAACTTGAGAGACGCCGACGGCGCATTAATTCGGACGTCGTCGCCGAACGCTTGCGACGCTTACGGGCGTGCGTGAACCCTCCCCGCCCCCCCGAGCCCCTCCGCCTCCTCGTGTTCCCGCGTAACCGTGCTCTCACCGCAGGTGGCGAGGAGTGGCCCAGCACGCCGCCTCCGCTCAACAACAACACGACGCATCACAACAACAACGGGCCCATCCCGCTGCCGCTGCCGCCGCCGAGTCCCTTCCGCTTCGAGGAGCACCGCCCCTACCGGTTCGCGGAGGACATGGGGCCTCTTCCGCCCGGCGCGCTCGTCGGCCGCCTCGGAGACTCCCTCATCCCGAAGGGCGACCCCATGGAGGCGCGGCTTCAAGAGATGCTGCGATACAACATGGACAAATACGCCAACACGAACCTCGACACGTTGCACATCAGCCGGAGAGTGCGGGAGCTCCTATCGGTGCACAACATCGGCCAGAGGCTATTCGCCAAATACGTACTGGGGCTCTCGCAGGGGACCGTGTCGGAGCTGCTCTCGAAACCGAAGCCCTGGGACAAGCTGACGGAGAAGGGCCGAGACTCTTATAGAAAGATGCACGCGTGGGCGTGCGACGAGGCGGCCGTGATGCTCCTGAAGTCACTAATACCCAAAAAAGGTATCTATCATGATCTCATTCGCTTTTTGAATGAACCTACCACTACTATGTTTGTGATTTCACTGAAAAACTATTCGTTTCAGTCTGGAGACGTTTTCGTAGAGATCCCGCCCGATAGGACGATGTAAATTTATTATCTTTCGCAAAGGGCTGCTCAATACGAACTATAAAGTCCTCGGTAATGGCCGTTATGAAAACGCTTTTATTATTCCAACTTCACCAGATCCGCAGGACATTAACCCATGAGTGAGTCATCGCTCTAGACTACGGGAAATCTATTTCAGTCTATCATAAAAATCATTTATCTTGCATATGCAAGAAGTGTACGAGCACGTAGAGGTGCTCACTTCGTAACTATGCCTAATAGCCGGCTTAGTTGCGGCAAAAACTGTTGTTTCGGCGGCTAATTGAAGTGAAATTACAAGGATCGTTTGGTAGCAGTCATTCCGCATGTTTTGACGCCGGAACGTAGCGTTCCATCAATTTCTCCCCTTAAGTCAATCTTCCGAACGGTTTGCGTTACCCTTTATCAGTGCTTGTCGAGTCTATAGGCACCATCAATCATGAGAGGAATCCAGCGCTAGACGCGGCCCGGGGCGATTAACCGCCGAACAAAAGATATTTTTGATCATACCTACAACTTTTACCGAGGTGCTCGCAAGCTTTAAGTTTTGCATCGAGGCAGTCATTTCCAAAAGAAATGATCGGCCAATCGCACGAGCTAACAGCAATCGCTTTCATTAACCTAGGGTTGCCTTCGTAGGGTACGAAGGATTCGGGTGTAGAACCTACTTATTACACCAGTTTTCATTTCACTTATGATTTAACTTAAGCCGTACGCCCGAATCCTTGCTCATAATTGGCATCAAATTTGGCGAAATTTCAAAATTAGAACGAAACGGCAGCCCTAGCCCGCACTTTTTGTTTCTAACTATTTTATTATTATTTTTTCTCCTGTACCAACCATCCATACCCTCCTTATCCTGGTCCCGTAGAGCGTTCCCCTCCCCCGGGGGGGTGGGTAGATGCGACATGGTCAAGCTCCTCCCAGACTTCGCGACTTCGATTTATAGTTTTAATACGTGTCGCTTTTGTTAATGCAACCGCCATTTTGTTTTAGTTTTGAAATTCGAATTGCAGTTTGAGCGTTCGGTGTTACGATTTGTCACTTTAGTTAAATACTCCCCGGAAAGTGTAGATTTGTTTCTAGATTTACATTCACATTGAACAGAACAACAAATCTGTCTTTTAATGCAATCCCCATTATTTGTTTCTCTCAACGCGTTTAAGAGGAATGACTTAAATTCAAAAATATTAAACAATAATTTTAATAACACGAAATGCGTCACATTTTCTTCGGTACACACCAATGTAAAAACACAATTTATAAAATCTGATAACATTACGTTTAAAATGGCAATTTGAACATAATCCTCTCAATATTTCATCCTTGAATTTTATTTTATTGTTTAATTACGATTATAAAGACGTGTTTTTATTTTTATAAGCCCCTCGTAGCCAATGGAACCACGATCTTAAAGTTGGGTAAATATTACCAACAATAATCATTCATATCAGCAATTTTTGTATCTTTACAACTATAGATAATATTAAGCGGGTAAGTATTTAGGTCTTACAAAGTATTCAATTTATTAAAACTTTATTTATATAAGGAATATCGCCAAAAACTTAATTTTATTTCACTCTAAGCAATCTGTGTATACATATAATAAATAGCATTTTAGAACCTCTCATTGTAATAGTAATTATTGTCGAAACAGCGACCACATCTACATTTTTTGAAAATTTTGTTTATCTCTCCGTTTATTACCGTCACCGCCTCGCTCAAAAAATATATTTTATTTTGGTAATATGTTTACATGAAAGATGTGGCGTATTTACTTTGCAATAACAATTAGGTACAACTCTGGGTTTTTTGATACTGTAAATAAATAAAAATGCTTAAATTATTATATGTCATACATGTTACGTAGTAGAAGCAAACAAGAATGTAGTCAATCTGATATGAAGCGGAGACGACAGCGGACATCTGTCACCATCTAACAGATTTTTTTTGTGAGAATAGTAGCAAACGAGCAAGCAAACCACCTCATGGTAGGTAGTTGAGCCCATAGACATCCACGTACAACCACAAACACGACTGAAATCCTATCTGAGCTCGAACGTAGATACGTTCACCATTTTACTCCTGAGGACTAAAATGGTCGCCTCGCTTCCAAGTGTAGCCTGCAACCGCACCTTTCCAACCGAAACACAAGTAATGTTTTACAAAGGTGGTAGAATTACTATTCAACAGAGGTACCACCGCTGAGTTTATAATCCGCTGTGAAGCTATTATGTTTCGGTTGAAACACCGTGATTATAGGATGTACTTACAAGACATGCGATCATAGTTCTTTGGAGTACCAACGCATTAGGACTTAGCCCTATTTGAAGTTGTCCCTTGCTGAGGTGTCTTGAGGTACATGAGGTTGAGATTGCTCTGTGCTGTAGTGACTTAACATCAGGCCTGCACGCTCGTTTGCTACTCATTTCATATAATAAAGTATAATTCCTTATAACAATCGCCGACAATTTTCGGACACGGCATGCGCTAGGCCCCCCTTTTGCAATACTCTGTTACTTCTCCACGTTATATCTTTTTTTTTTTTGAGCCGTTTTGTTAATTTTTATCTTTTTCTCATTCTCATTTTATTTGTTGTTTGCCAGTATTGTTTTAAGCGTTTTTATTTTTGTTTTACTCTGTTGTGCGTTTACGTTATACATAATTATATCCTTTTGAACAGTAGGTGTAAATAAAAATAAATGGTTTATTACTTTGTAATAAAATATATAAACTGTAAGTAAAGCCGCGGGAACATTTAGTGTAGTACTAAAAATGTTTCTTTTTCATACGTCCGTACAAACAGTGGGGCGTGGATCTAGGTCATGGACATAAGAAGGGTTAATAACAATACGACAAAAGACTTAGCGTCTTAACCCTCCCGAGTGTGACGTATTTAGGTACACTTCCCTAAAAATAAACCTACACAAGAATTGTAAGAAAACCTATATTTTATTTTATGTTTTAAGTAGCTTTTCAAATGTCCATTTCTCCTAGAGACGTGACCATCTTCTTTTCTTTTTTTTATGTTAGAAGAATGATAAACGAGCGTGCAGGCTATGTAATGTTAAATAGTCGTTGCAACCCATCGACATCACATCCAACCTCAAATAGAACTGAAATCTTACTTGGGATCGTCTTACTTGTGAACCAAAAATGTATTTAAACTCGAAGTGAATTCGAATCCTCGCCTCAGCAATTGAGGCTTAACTGAAAAACAAGTACTTCTTCACAGTGCCCTCATAAGGGCTACGATGGTACCTCCCCGGGCGAACGATACTTTTAACGTGTATCAATTCTCAAGTCTGCCACCTAAACAGAATATTATAGACAGGAAATAGATCATTTTATTATTTAAAAAGTATTCTAGATTAACGATTAACTAGATTAATTAAATTCTAGATTTTTGAAATTGACGATATTTCAAACCAGTCGCATGGCTCGTGGTCACGGCTAAACAATTTAGAACTATAGTAAAATCTATAGACTACATTACGATATTAATTTAAAAAGTAAATATCAGTGTCATTAACAATAATTAAACAGTTCGGCAGCATAGTAAGTTTTAGTAATTCCGATGATATTAGTCTAATAAATAAATAAATCATATTACTAACAATACTTACTTACAAAAAACACGTAAATGTTAATTACTTACCAAAAGATACAAAAAGAAAAAAATAATTTTGGGGACAATTAAAAAACGACGCAGGAAGCGCATTAGGGACAATTCGTGTATAAATTTAGCAAAGACAATAGCACGCGTGTCCTTTGTCACGGAAGGGATGGACTCAAATAGATCAAATGCGAGATAATTCAAAAGGGGCGCATTTTTCTTATTTCAAAACGAAATTAACATTATTGTTCGGACATAAGATGGCATCGATGAAATTAATGTCTTCATTCGGGGCGAAATTGGGTGCCATTTTATTTTGTTCTGTTCCAAGTGATAAACGCACCCTCGTTTGTTATTCTTTTCATATTAGATACCCATCCCGAATACAACTGATGTCTTTTTTTACAACAGTAGACTTTGAACGTTGAAGAAAAAATATTTCGGTCTTTCACATTTATATGATCTAAGTTAATTCAAAATAAACAATTAAACTGCATTATCTAAAAAAATATTGTTTTCAAATTTTTAGACATTCACTCTTCAAGTATATACATTAAAAAAAACACTGATAGCCTGTCCAATCTCATTTTACATAAGCCACAAAATACCACATAATATTTTAAATATGATTAATTTATTTTTGAAATCTAGACCGACCTTAGAAGGCTAAACGTAAATAAACAATCGTAGTCACATTTATATCTTCCCTTGTATGTATGTTGATGTAAACATCAAAAATAAATAACAACGTCTGGAGTAAAATTAATAAAAAACATAGTTTATTTAATAAAGTATTTTTGTTATAGTAATAATATAAATATAAAAGAATATAAATAAATAATATAAAGTGGTGGCTCATAGACGAAATGACAGCAAAAAAGCGTCATGCCATTTGCCGTCATGCCATACGAGGCCCAAAGCTCACCAACATCAAGAACGTTGTGTAGTCAAAAGCAATCACTTGCGTTGTCACGCCACGACAGCGTGGGAAGACGCTCTTCCGCGGAGTCGGTGCACGCATTGTAACACGCACTGCTATTATGGCAACACTGGCCCTTGATTACTGCGAAACCGCTACTTTCTTTGTTTTTCTAATGTGGAAACACATGATCAAATTGCAGACATATTTTTCAATCAAATTTGATTCATATTTTTTTACAACGGAACTGTGGTAAAATTAAGAAATATTGATTGATTAATCAATTACAGATGATTGATTGATGATTGA
The DNA here is from genome assembly GCA_018251015.1 of Phocides pigmalion okeechobee. NCBI lineage: Eukaryota > Metazoa > Arthropoda > Insecta > Lepidoptera > Hesperiidae > Phocides > Phocides pigmalion. Next base: position 11,387 of record DWON01000301.1, on the reverse strand, counting down.
ATGGTTGATCGATTTGATATTCTCATTGACTCATTGTTTGCTTAATAAGTTATTCTCGGAATGCGAAAAGATTAAAATTTTTAGACACTTGAAAATATTTTGGACTAAAATTGAAAGTGTTTATTAAGTCCGTGGACTGCAGCGACCATGACATCATCTGCCCTTCAAACATTTACGACTTTTATTATATATAAATACTGATTAATAATTGTTATAAATAATCCTTAGTGTCGTTAAGAATCCAGAACAAATAAATGCAAATGTTAAAACGATCGCTGTCTGTACATTGAAGATACACGTGGCAAACTATTATTAGGGTTAAGTCGCCATAAAACCCAATACAATGGTTGTTGGATTTTTGTCTGTTTGACTGTGTGTTTGTACACGCTTTCCTCGGAAACTGCTTAACCGATTGCGGTACGGTTTTCGCTTACGTATAGCAGTAAACTTCATGTAGAATTTATTGATCGTTTCATTCCAACCTGTCTATAAATAACAACAATACGTCAATTTAAAAGTTGCGAGCATACATAAAAACTTGTGGCTATTAGAACATTTGGAAAAATCGGAAGCTTAGTATCTAAATAATCTTAAACTTCATATATAAAAGATATATGAAGTTGAAGATACGTCGGGAATCGAACCTAAACCCAAGTACTGTAACTAGAACTAGGTATCGAGATACCACGCCGGTATTGTTCGTTAATACCTCATTGAAACCGCTATTAGGGAGGCATGGCATTAGAGACATGTCATTTAGCGTTTTCCCTATTTCCCACGGCGTAACAAGTTGTCCTGTCCGTCCGTTGCACAACTCTTTGTTTCGAGTTCTCACGTTTATGGCTCTGACTGTACTTGGTGTAATAACGAGGAAGTCCGTGTGCCTATACTTACTTAAAGGTGGGAGAACCATAGTCCGACCGGGGAGGTACCGGAGGTTCTTTTTTTAATGTGAGAAGAATAGCAAACGAGCATGCAAATTACTTGATGTTAAGTAGTCGCAGCCCATAGACATCTACTTACAACCACAAACACGACTGAAATCCTATCTGAGCTCGAACGTACATACGGTGCGACTCCTGAGGACTAAGATGGTTACCTCGCAAAATGTACCCGGCAGCCGCACCTCTCCAACCAAAACCAGAATTGCTTTGTGTCTGATAACGGTGGTTATACCATCTCGGTCGACCACCTTAATAACTACTACAAGTCTCACTTGGTACAAAAAAAAAATATGTAAATTATGGCAATACAATCCCATAATTACTGCTCTGACAGGTTGTGTAAAAAATTAATATTTTTATTCATTTAGATAATATGAATACGTGGGTGGATACTCATAAAAACGATTAGTAATATCTAATAGGTACTCAAGTTTCTAATTGTAAGGTTTAACGGATAAGAAAATCTAACTAACGCTATTCCTAAGTTTTCAATAAAAAGGGTACTTAGTACCACATCATAGCATAGCTGTTCATTAGGAGAAAAAAACTTAATTGTCTATGCGCGCACAGATTACATAAAGCCAGCAATAAAATCAATTACAGTACGCCGCCCATACTATTTGTAATAGAGCCGAACGCAAAAAATACAAAAACCCCATTTCATAATTAACCGAAGGCGGGAATTGGCGTTTACCGTTCGTCTATTAGTTTTTTCCCCAGTTGTGCTGTGTAGGCTTCATAGGAGCTATTAGGACATAATGATAAGGTTTCACGGCTGTTATGGTTAATTTCTATTACTTGTCGTTACCTTTTTAATAGACAATTACATTTTTTTATTTTGCTTCAGACTTGGATTACTTTCTTTCGGCCTTGTTTAAATATCTAAATTTGTGTTATAGATTTCAAACTACTATCAAAATATAATATAAGGTATAAGCGATAAAAATAGTAAAACACGCGTGGACCTGTTTTGATATACAAGCTTTTTTGGGTAGTGTAAAAAGTTATTATAATTTGCCTAATTTATAACACAAGCGACGGAAAGATTAGGCAAATGTTTAATATGTACGCACGTAGAAACAACTACGCGTTTTTTATCTAAAATCAGAAACATTGACGATGTCTCAATAGTTGTTCGCATGGTATTTGAATTGTTAATTTGATGACCAAATCGGTACATAAAAGGCCCGCGAAACGTGACCGGCGACCACAATGGCCACATTTGTTTTTTTACAAATACACAACTAATATATTATTTAAAATTACATTACACATAGAAACATCTAGAAGGATTGTGACTTTGGTCGATGAAATTGTTCTTTTTAATTATTTATTGTCTGTGCGATAGGTCACGAACAAATTAAAACTATAAATAGTGGAACAACAGCCCCTTGTTCCAAATCGAACACATTTCCATAAACAAAACATTCGTTAAAAAAAACAATAACAATATTAAAGGTTAAACACAGTAGCGGCGTTCGGCAAAAAATAATTTACTAATACTATAAATTAGTGCGTGTCACTGCGGGCGTTTAATAAATGTAAGAAAACGAAAGGTTTGAGTAAGCTGCACTTTTTTAGACTATGACGTATGCTCGGAACGGCCAACGTCCGTTGAGTCTATCGTAAAAAAAGTTCCTTATTCAAAATTCAACTTACTTTCTTTTTAAATTAACGATCGCAGGAACGCATCGCTAGTGTCCGTTGTAAATTTTAAATTTAAAAGCCAATATCTCGTGACTGTGTTCAATTTCCGAACGGCCGACAAATAAATCGGTTACCTATCAACGTATATCAAATGATGAACATTGAAAGATAGCAAAACCCGCTTTTTTCACGCCAACTAAGCTTAGGTGTAAGTAACCGAGAATTATTTATTCACTTAATCCTTCGGTCCAATTAAGTGTAGTTATGGTAGTTGTAATTATTGTTCTTATTACTGGCAACACGGTTCAGTGATGGAATGGTTCTGCTACTTTCGTTTGCGCTCGAATAAACCAATAATTGCTTAAAACTCGGCTCTATTTCTTCAGTATTAAGCGTTGAAATGTTTGTAATTGGAGTACCTGGTCGTAGGACACGTCACTAATTCGAAAAGACAGCCTGAACACTCGGAGAAATAAAAACCTATTTCGCTATTGCAGTTCAAATAACTAGAATTAGAAAAAAAAGGAAAAATAAGATAAGAACATTGTGTTGCCATTGCGTTTTCATTCACAATTTTGTTGTCTATGAAAGGGTAAACTCATCTAATAATATGACAAACATAATTAAGTGGTGTTTCTTGAGGATCAGAGCTGTAAGTTGGGTGTCAATCAAATAGCAACAAATTATATGAAACTCGTCATTACATGACTTTACTCTTCATTTAACCATAACAAAAGATTTGATTAACGTTATCTGCATTACAACTTTTAAATTTACACTAAAACATGAAAGAAACGTTTAAATTTTCCTGCAAGTTTTGCGGAGATAACGTTGACAGCAACTTATTTTCAAATGACTTCCTTACAAATAGAACATACAGATTTTCTATGGAGAAAAAACGCGGATGCTAAATAATTAAACATATATTCTTTAAAAATGATGTCTATGGCAAAGGCAAGTACGTATTGGGTCATCTCTAGATTTTCTGAATAGGGATTGTGAGCAAGCGCGGAGCTTTAACGGCAATATTTGAACAAAGTTCGGCTCTCGAGAGCGGTTGGAGCGTAGCGTGAAAATCTATTTTCAATGGCCACTATCGGGCAGCGCAGGACACCGCCAAAGGCTTTACGCCCGAAGTTGCTCGATGCTCCTTTACTGCTCCCCTTGTAGTGCTCTCGGTTTAGCGTTAAGCAAATTTTAATATTCAATTGGGCTTTTGTCCGGTTTGAAATTGCGAGAAAATTGCATGCAACGATACGTAATGGCAGATTCGTTATTGTATTAGGAGCTAGTCTTGTTGGGGCTGAGAGCTTAGTTGTGAAGGTACTATTTACACAGTAGTATCGAGAATCGATTACTTGGCATGTCAGATTTTTTGAAATGTTCTGCGTATTTTTTTACTTTATCATTTGCTTTCATGTGGAAAGCATACACATCACAGTTATTCTGACGGTTTTGTCCGTATTAGAAGTTAATCATTTGCTTGAAGGCTGAAGGAAAACATCGCAAGGAATTCCGCATCTCTGGGAGTTCTCCATAAAATTCTCAAAACCCTGTGAACACTACTAATGCACAATGTGCATTGGCACTGTCAATGTAATTGTTTTAACCTTACGGAATAAAGATATATGTAGAATATAGAAAATAGATCACCTCGTAATTTACTACGAGAAACTTTCATGAGTATCGGTTTAAGGGCAGTTATTGGCTGCATATACAAGCGGAGCGACTATCTCAGTCCTCAGGATTAGCTACGCATCAACCTCAGATAGAACCTTAAATTGACCTTCAGTCCTATCTGCGGGTGGTTGCGCACATCTATGCACAGCTGTACCAATCTGTAACTTTGCAACTTTTCGTATGTCGTTCGACTAAGGAGGTACTACCGCCGCCCTCATCATCCGCCATAAAGTAGTTCTTGTGTCTCAGTTGGAAAGGTACGGTTACCGACTACACTCACAAGCGATCATCTCAGTCCCTATTATCAACACAACGATGTCAGACAAAACTAGTACTATTTAACGACGTGTATGACCAGCCTGTGCAGACCTTAATATGGCCTGCACCATTGCTTTTCCCCCTAATACAAAAATACAGTCGTTATACGCTTAATGGGTCATATTAGCACATAGATCGAAGTTTTGTGTATAATTCATGGAACAGATAATCCTTTGTTCTGTCAATCCAACCGTGATTGATTAGCAAAACCTACAAAAAGCGGAGTCACGCGACCAACGGTCAAATGAATTATTCGTGGTTTGACCTCTGTCAATCAATTTGCCAGATAGAAGTGGCGTCACTAGGCTGATAAGCATTGGTTATCCAAAATACTTTTTTTGCCAAATGTTTTTGTTTTTTTATAAAATCATGTTTTAAGACTACACTAATGAATCGTTGCCGTCTTGTAAGGACTATGGATATGGTGTAGTACATAAACACCTAGACCTAGATTTAAAGATGATAATTACAAATATTCGTATAACTAAGTAAGTTGTTGAATTCAGAACCTCCAACTACATATTTCTTATAAGATCGTAACTTTGAAATATCAGATGCATGCCAGGGATTGGAACTCGGGACCTCTGTATGAGTGGCAAAAATCTTACCACCGAGCATTCACTAGCTCAAAAGAACTAGATAAAAATCCTATAGAAATCAGATAAAAATAAAAATGTCAGAAAAAATGGATATGACAAAAACACGTACGTACCAGTACGCTCATAGTCCCGAGCAGCCTAACTCCGCAAACCACATGCACTTCCACGGCAGGTCGACTGTCACGAAAGTTTACGAAGTTGGAAGTTCGCAAGTGTATTAACTGTACCATCGAACACAAATGGACAAAGATAGTTCAACTACCCAACTTCCTACTGACAGGGAATTTCAATTGAATTACGCTACACTATTGTCTATTTTAAGATTTCAAAATATTTTAACGTAATTAAAGAAAACGAATATGCAGACTCGCTTACGTTTAATAGGAACTACAGCCTACGGAAATCTCGAAAAATAAGTTTGTATGTAGAGGTCCATGGGGACAGGGACCACTTAACATCAGTAGAACGTCATACCTACTTGTTGCTCTTATATATAACATTTTATATTACAAAAAAACGAACATGCGGACCAACGGATGTTAAGTAGTATCTACAATCTGTAGACTTCATGCAATTTCAAACAGGACTAAAGTCATTAAATAATAGGAGGTAATACATAAGAGCGTTGTTACTCCCGAGGACTAAGGCGGTCGCTCCTGTCCTAAGTGTAGGCGGCAACCGAACTTCTCCAACCAAGACACAAAGGTTAACGATTAATTCTCACCTGTCGAAAATCATGGGTAATCATCGCCTGTCGAACTATGTGTCCAGCACTTGACAAATATAATATTAAAAAAAAACGTTGATCTGAGAAACGTATTATTTAAATTAAGTCATGTATTTTAAAACCCGTGAACCGTTAAGGATTTCAAAGTTAACAAACATTGTAACGTCCACATTTACTGTGTTAGTAATATAGGATAAGTTAGAGAGTTAATATTAATTGTTAGCCGCACATGGCTGAATGAAAAAATGGCACGGTGTGGCTATAACGAACCTTAATTTGCCAAATGATAAAAAGTAATGTTGCTATAATGTAACAAAGAGATCAATTAAAGATTGGTATCAGAGACGATTGTAAGGCAAGTGTCGTCTAAATAACAGTTTTGAAAGTAAAAACAGCAGACACGGTGTTGCCAGTTTTTTGCCAATAAATTAGTTTTTTAAACACGCAAAGGCAACTAGACCATACAATCTTGTTGTCTTACGGGAACACCGGCGTATTTACCGAGTAATTTCTCAACAAAAACACAATATGTAATTTTCAAACAAAAACCTACTGTTTACTGATATTAATAATTAAAAGTCTAACAAGTGTAGATGCGTACTTAGATAACTTTAAGATTAACTAAAGGCTTAATTGCGCATTTCCTTCGTGTCTATGACATCGACATTAAAAAATTGATGTCTATGAAAAAAGCTTGCCAAACCTAAAACAGATAAAATCATATAATTAAATTTTCCGTTAAAGTATTAGTTCCTTTATACTTTTAATTGTACTTAAAAATATATCTGAATATTTTTTATTATTGTTTAAATAATTGTTTTTACAAAATAACTAGTATGAGAGGAGTATTTACGATTAACGTACTTCAACTGCCAATACTTCGAATCAGTTACATGGCTCGTGGTCACGGCTGATCGGTGTTACCACTACACTCAAATCTCCATACACAAATGTAACTAATATATATTGTTTATAAATAATATTTGTAATATTAAATATTAGCTTATTTTGTTAGGGAAACAAACAAAGCTCCCCGTTTCGCCACAAGGGGTGTGCACACACCGCTCGCGAGCCGCAAAAGTTCGATATATCATAAATTACAAACTTTACAGCAGCCGGATAATCACCTAATGATTATTCGATGAAGCCTTTGGGAGTTGACCTCGATTATAGGGATTTTGTATTCGATGTTTTTGATATTTAACACGTAATTTTGAACGATTGGTGGATTTGTCAGCTTAATTTGTGATTTCTAAAAGGACTTCACGTAATTAAAATGCTTACAACAACAAACACTATGACGAAATTTTTAAACATAGACAGTATTGGTGGTAAGATTTTTAAAGATAAGTTGCGCCATCTGCCGGTTGGTGGCGAGCAGTCTAAATACCTTTAAGCTCTAATGCAATGCAACGCGAGCTAACACAGCACGCGCGATTCTGTCGCAAACGAAGCTTACACGCCGACAATTATGAAATTACAATGACTGAGACAGACATTTAATTTACTGCGCAATTATTGCCGAGTACCTACTACAAAAGACATTTGGAGCAAAAACGCCCCCGCCGGCAGCCACTTAGAAAGCGCCTTTGAAAAACTAAATAGCCGTTTAAAGAGCGTTTATGCTGAAATAACTCGAAAAAAGTTTAGCAGAAAAAGTTCGGTATGCGAGCAACAATGTACGCGTAACGCCATCTGTTGGCGAGTAGCAGCAAGCGCGTAGGGGTCAAGAAATTATTTCGCCAAGAATGCCCGCCGTCCCGCGGCCGCTTTGATGGCTTCCGACGAAGCAATCAGACCTCTTTACGGGCATATTTATGATTATAATACCGTGTCTCATTATATACTTTATGATTTTATACCTAACCGACTGTCCGGGATAATAGCGGCGAAGTAATTGTTACGGCTATTCGCATAAACGACCCGAGCGAGACGACACCTTCAGACGCAGGCCGTTCTTTTCGCACGTATTCTCCTTTTGTTTGTTTACAATTACGTGTTGTGTATTTTACATTATTAATTATCGTTTTTAACAACATTTTACACCAGTTTGCTTTTATCAGTACGATTGAATGTCATCGCCGCGTAATTAATACGACCGTTCATTTATTTTATTGCTCTGTTTGGTACTTCAACGTCTGTTAAATTCTAATGAAAATGGTTTAAAAAACAATTACCAACGGATACTTCCCCGCATCAACGATCATAATAGCTTAACAAATAATAAATCCGTTGTGTTCAGTCCTCTTAACGCTGAGCAATCTGTTTTCAAAAATAGATCTTGCTGTCAAATAATAAGGCGCTACTAGTACCAACATTACATGCTACAAGGAATCATTTCCATTCGCATTGCACATTGTTACCAACATAACGAACGATAACTGTCCTGCTACGTCTATTAAGCTGGATATCTTTGGATCACCCACGGCCAGTCATTGGGGACGATTCCGGAACATTACGCGTTCCGAGCAGAACACAAATAAAACAATTAATTAATTTACCCGATGTGCGGATTTAAACTGCATCCTTGCACATTGTTAGATTGAGTTCGTCAGGGTCTTCATTGTAATTTGGCTCTATCGTTTTATTAAAATGAACATATTCATTGTTGCAGGTTATTTTCTTAAAATAAATTCGTTCAAATTACTCCTATTTTTCTGTTATCTTTTGACGAAACATCAAAATGATTAAAAAACACATTATTTATAACCTACTACTATTTTTATCACCCAGTATTATTTCCTAGTAGTATACTGTTATCTATATTATCGAAACTTTTTACACCACACCTGGCACATTTATATTTAATTCTACTACCTTGTCCAAGACTAAAAGACTAAAAATATAATAAAATTTATTATCGGTGTAACTTGCGAACAGTAGATGCGACAAGACAAGTTTGAGTTTCTTATTTTTAACGTTCTGCGCCTGTGATGATTTACACGGGCGATAATTTGTAGAAAAATATTTACAATTTTAACGGACTCTAACAAATTGGCCGCGTCGAAGACCCACCGTATACAGGTGGACTGCTATCTTGACAGATCAAAATGTTAATGTTGGTAACCCTGAAGCACACAGATACAGATAAAAGGCGTTGTCCAGCGCACATTTAAATACGCACACTTTAAAACAAATTTATTATCGCGCACTAGATGCAAGATGAGTTGATTGCGATTATTTAGCACTATCTTATTTTGGTCGAAGCTATTAAACTGTAATTGTGCTAAGGACATAATTGTACTTCGAGGAATTTTGGCATCACATATGAATGACTTTTATTTTAATCGTTTTTTCAAATTTACCCCTTTGTCCTTTTGAAGATGCATTTAATTTGACCATAAAATGAGGTCATTTATACACAAGCAAATAGAGAATCGGCAACAATTCACAACTCAATGACCATTCAAACTATCGACAAAACTTGACGATTCCAATCGTAACGTTAGATAAGGGCCAAAAACAATAAAGCCGACTACACATTACCCGACAATCGGGCGACCCGCAATTATTAGATTAAAACCGCGTCCATTCAGCCAACTGTCACATAAACACGTCCAAACGCCCACACCATTCGATTTTCAACCAAACAATCGTTTACGAACCGAAGAATGCGACGCATTTGCAAATGCCGTCTTAAATAGGAGCAGAACGCTCGATATTTTGCCAAATAAATCACGAGTGATGTGTGCCCGCGCGAAGCACATGCATTATGTTGTTCCACACAATTTGTATGGTTTAATTATAAGAAATATCAACAATCTGTCCAATACATGCGAACACTGAACCTACGTCATAAGATTAATACATTTTTATTTTCATGCAATAAAGATGCTAATACACAGAACTAGCAGTTCTAATGTCCATAAATACTATCTTGTTACGTCGCTGTCAAGTTGGTAAGACGCAAGTACTCTATGGTATTGTAGACAAATACATCTTTGGATCATTACATAGCGGAAATGTAAGAAAAATGGCAACAGATTTTCAGAATCCCGCCAATTTCAGTCAGTTCCGCTGAACACTTTATAGGAAATAAAGTGCATCCCTACATATTATTCGCCGTAATTAATTACATACGTACCTTCAGCGAAAGCGGGACATAATTCACAGTTCTGTCTCGCAAGATGGGCTGTTTAACTTGTCAGTTAGATGCGATTTGTGAGCGTCCATTTTACATCTTTGCTCCCTGTCTTGCATAATTAGTAAGGATTAATGTGAGGCTATGAATGACTTGTTGTTGCATGTTAAATTAGGGTCAATTCAGAAAACTCGTAAATGAACTCAGGAGACTTTATGTGACCGTAAAATTGCAAATGACTCGCCTCGCCCGATTATGTTATCTGCATATCGGTTATTGTTAGCCTGTAACGGCCATAAATGATAAATTTTGTGACGCCACACTCCTAAAAAATATCGTAATGCAACAAATAAAAAGCTACCATCATTTATTTATCAAGTTAATTATTAACTTCAACGATAAATACTGCAATATTTTAGATAAGATTTCGTACGTTGAATTTCAAATTGAATTTTAAAAATAGAATTTAATGAAACATAATACGGCGCTTGAAAGTCAACATATTATAAATCCATATTTTTAATCTGTTATGGACAATTGCAGCGTTAGTTTATCGAGCGCGTCGCGTGTTTTACTGCAATCAATCGCCATTATAATCAATAACATGCCGTGCAAATCAATGCACTAATGACACGTCATGGAGCCCGTGAAAAATTGTCAACCGGTAAATTATACACAAACTAACATTTAGAATTTTTATCGCGGAAATATTAGACTGTTTCGAGTCTTTGTTTTCCCCGTTGATGAATAAACGGATAACGAAATTGTGATTTTATTTGTTATTCAAATCAAGTAGGTACGATTGCTACACGGATTATGTGCTTATGTTAAACGTCATTATTAGATACAAAATATTCAAAGGTGAAAGATATTATTCAATGTCCGATTTTGATTTGTTTTTTTTTACGTGCACATTGGCTTCCAACTATTGACTGATATTATTGATGTTACTCTATGGCAAAATTTGTAACTGGCCACACCATCTAAATTTGATTTCTATTAACTGAAAAATAAAACAAACATATAATTACTAAACACAAACTCATTACTAAGCTGTTTTAAGTTGGTTTCAGATTAGTATAGACAATGGCCTGCTATCATAAAATAGTATTTTTTTATGTGAAAAGAGTAGAAAACGAGAATGCAAACCACCTGATAAGTTAAGTAGTCGCAGCTCATAGACATCCACGTACAACCACAAACACGACTGAAATCCTATCTGAGCTCGAGCGTACATACTTTGCTACTCCTGAGGACTAAGATCGTCGTCTCGGTTCAAAGCGTAGCTGGCATCCGCACCTCTTCAACCGAAACACGGGTAATGCTTTACGATGGATTATGAGGATGACGGTGGTACCTCCCCGGTCGAACTATAGTTCACCCAAATTTAA
>DWON01000300.1:0-36867 GCA_018251015.1 Phocides pigmalion okeechobee | reverse complement strand
GAATGACTTTACTTGTTGTTGAAAACTGAGAAAATCCGTCCAGTACTTTTTGAGTTTATCATGAACAGACAGACAGACACGACGTGGGACTTTGTTTTATAATATTTAGAGATATAATATATGTCTAATGCATAACATTCGTTTAGGCATTTGCCGCTGTCGGATAAAGATATTTGACAAAGTAATTTCAACATTACTTGTAGTAGGTCAGAATCTCAAAGAGTAATCTTTCTTTTCAAGTCAAGTCTCAGTTTAAAGTTTTCACATGAAAAGTGATGCCATTTTAAATGCCATATCACATTTCTCAAATTTGATGTAACATTGACGTAAATGTATTTTTAATTGAGTGGAATGTTACAAAGTAATTAAAAGATTTAATTACATTTTACTTTGTAGCGGAAACTTAAGATTAACACTTTTTAATTGCGAATATTTCAAACGAGTTCTATCGCTCGTGGTCACGGCTAAATTCTGCAAGTATATAAAAATATCCGTGTATAAATTTTGCGAAGATGTTCGTTTAAAATTATAACTTTATTTAAAAATTAAAATTTAAAAAATAATATATCGCTTGAAACTTCTCTCGTATAAAATAAGAAACGTTACACTTATGTCACCAATCAAAACACCAAATATGCGATTTATTATTTCAAAATATTTTTCCATCCATGTTTGGCTTTACAGTAAATCAGTTTAAAAAACTACCGCCGAGATAAAATGGTCGATATTAAAAGCGCATAAAACAAACCCGCCAGCAGTTTGTTACGTAAAACTTTCCAATACATTTTTAAAAGTAGCTACACCTATTTTTTACCGGCAACTTAACAAACGACGCGGGAAATAGTTTTTCAAATAAATAATGATAGATATAGGATTCACTGGTAAATAAATGGTGTTTTAAACAGCTTGGTTGATTTGCCGTGAAAAGAGTTATATCTGAAACGATCTTGGCATTGTACGAGGTTTTAATGGTTTATAATTTTATACACGACTCGCTTCCGCGCGCGACTTTGGCATCATACGAGATTCGCATTTGTTTCTACTCGCATGCATTCCACGGCATGCTTTTTTATCATGCATGCATCAAATAATATTATGTTTTCTTCTTTTATTCTTGCCTCAACAGTAATATAGCGCTACGCCATTTTTTGTTTGAAATGTGTAAGTTGACGTTTTTCGAAAACGTTATGAAATGTTAGTTCTGAGGATTAGTGTTAATCTGTGATCGACATTTAGTTGGAGTTCTACTCTACATGGAATGGCTGACAGCGATCGCTTTACTTTAGATGGACCAAATGCGCTCATTAATTCTATATTTAAAAAATCTTTACTTTCTTGACACAAATTAAAAATGTAAGATCTCAATGGGTATGCAAGACACGAGTAAGTTTAGAAAATGGCAGTTATAAGGATACTTTTAAACAAACTTTCAACGTCCATTCATATTCTTTAGGCCTCAGGGAACGATGCACTAAGAAAGAATTTTTGAATTTTGTATTACAAGTAGGTACTTAATTATTTTATGAGGAAAGAAACGTACTCGTATAAACGTATGAAAGTAGAGACTTAACATTATATTAATTGACATTAAAACTTACAAACATACCTTAAATACTATTTATAATATGCGCAAAAAAATTTAAAACAATTAGTCCGTTTGATAGGCGCCACCGGTGACAAGACGGTTGGTTCATACCTCGCGTAGAAAATTGAGATTGCTATTGAACGCGGTAATGCCGCTAACGTTCTTTGCACCATGCCGCATGGGCACGGACTCCCTTTAGATTTTCTAGGTTAAGCATTTATTATAATTAGTTTTAACATTATTATTTACAATATTGTAGGTAACAGATTTCCCGTTTTGAAATAATGGCAGACATTTTTAAGAGGAGCGTGGAAGCGAATTATTCGATCATGTAATAATGGTGCGTAGAAATGATTTAGACGGCTCTCGACGGTGCGCCACGGGTTATATAGGTCGAATCTGCTTACATTTTTCGACATGATCATATTTTATTATTACCTACATCTAGTTTATATTGCGCGAGCTGTTTCCATTTTTCCAACTTTTACCACTGAAAATTATTTTCGTTGCTATTAGGTATGTATTTTGGTTTTAAACGCGAAATATTCATGTCGACAGCATCACGTCGGTATTAGGTTTTCGTAAACATTGCATTAGTCGCTGCTATTAGATGCTTTCCTTTGAACTTCATTATTGTAATCATTAATTAACCTGCCGTCTGTAAACGGACCGGAATGTAAAGTTTCAACAATTTTAAATTAAATTTGAGCGAATTGATCTATTGATTGTACTGAAGTATCCATATATGTTATTCCTACAATCAAATGTGCATGGGCACGGACTCTCTTTAGATTGTTTAGGTTAGGCTTTAATTTTAATTAGTTTTAAGATTTTCATCGTTGTTTTAAGTATTTAACACTGTTATACTTACTTATATCAACTATGTTAACATATTATGAATTCCCTTAAACAAGCAGCTTGAATAGAAAGCATAAAATCGAATTTGATTGCATATTTATCCATCGGTTTCTCTTTTAATATATTGGAAACAATGCCCTTTATATTCGTACTTGTACCAATTCATATCAATATATCATAATTATAGTTGACTAAAATACGACTACCGTTGGAACTACCGTTAGAATAATTGAAAACACGAGTAAGTCCCATTAAATCATATCCCATGTTAAGTTAGAAATAAACTATATAACTATCAAATTTTATTAGAATCTATGATGCCGTTAAAACTAAATAAAAAGAAAATTTAATTCAAATATTAAGATATATTGAATCGAGCACAAAATTCTTTAAAATAAAACGTGAACCTAACCAAGATATTATTTAATTATATAATTGTACTAATGTTTACGTTAATAGTTGTTAGTAGTAAATACCAATAATTAATCTTTAGACTCATAATTTATGCAATGAAACACATCGTATTCGAAATAACTAACAATTTAAACATGCGAAGCATGAAGTAGATAGTTGGCATGATGTGCCATTAGTTCTTTGCCAGAAAAAAAAATTAATCCCTTAATTGAGCATTAAATTTGTCTTTGGAATGATTAATATACGCCTGTAATGGACGTTGCCAACATTCGCCACTGTTCAACGGTGTGAGATAACGGACCTATGCTTTTATTTCTACTATTCAAGTAATAAAAGATTACTGTTTTGGAAATTAAATGAGTTGAATGGAATGAAAGATAACAAAGGAAGAGTGAAAGATAGGTAAAAGTAGTACAGCGGGCTTATCTTAAAAACCCATAACGTGTGAGATACATGTTGTTTTATATGTTTGTTTTTATTATTTAATATTACTATTTTGATGTATAAATCTATGCGAATTAATCTTTCTTTTTTTCTCCTTTCTTTAATTATACTTTAATTTATAATTATATAATATGAGTAATAATTATATAAGTAATTATACTTTCATTTTTAAATTACTGTAGATATTGACTGATAGGCAAATAATTATGTTATGTAAGGCTATCATGAATATTATTAAAATTTTCTAATCAAAAACTAAATCGTAACTTCAATAATAAAATAATAGACTATAATATCTTAAAATCTCAATATTTCAATTTAGACATTTAAATATTAAGATTTTAAGATAACGCCTCATGCACTATTATGTAAAGACGGTTAGATGACGTAAACAGCCTCTTCGAATCATTACGTAAACTGCTGTGCTTACATTAGCAAAAACATTCGTTCATACGTAAAAAAATAAACATAAACATTTGAAAGACGGGACGACAGTTGGTAAAACGTTTGCAATACATTTCAAAGAATTTACGAAGTAACCATTTAGTTTTGAGGAGGATTTTTAATTGAAGTATCGAATAGTCATTAGTCTTAAGTTTACGGAGAGACGTAAGTTCTCTTTATGTATTTTACCAGTTTAACATTGATAAGCGCTCGGAGGAACTGTTTGACCTAGTGTCTACGCTACCCCTTCTCTATCACAACACTTGCCAAAGGTTAAAATTCCATCCACATCAACTGGATCCAAAGTAGCCCCTTGTAATGACTTCTGCACGTACTTACGTACCATATGCACCATGTGCAAGATCTAAAATGAACTTCTTTTTGAGTCACTACGCTGAACTTCCAAAAGGAATGCAAAGAGATTTCTTTTTCCGCGATCTATTGGCGAGTCCTCTGGTGTTGCGACCGTTTTTCATGCCTGTCTGCCTTTTCGTTAAGATAAAATATAAAAAAAGTTACAGAACTTTAACTCCAAACGCGCGTAGAACGAGGGCTATAGTATCCTTTAAAATCATATTGTGTGAGAATGCTCCTGTTTTATATATTTTCACTGGACGAAGTTAAAAGTCAATAAGTAATCTTTGGTTGAATTTCAATCCAAGATTTTTGGTTATAGGCTATACACATTGGCTGCAGTGATAATTTATGAACCATGGACAGTTTTTATAGAAAAAAGCAAATAGGCAAACATATCATCCAATAGTTACATATTGTCTTATACAAAGAAGATCTTTTTCCGTTAACATGTCTCATTTTTTGTCACAAGAATATTTATTCTTTTGTTTGGGATGGTTGTAGCAAAAAATATGAGATCTCGTGTTACTATTATTTCAGCGCTGCAACACTGCGAACACATGACTAATTTCGCGGTTTACGTGGAAATAGAAACTTTTCAACTCGTGACTGCTGAGAGATATAAATACAGAGGGAACATTTATCCAGCTATAAATGAACTACATTCGAAATTAAGTTTAAAAATAAACAACGTTCGCAAAAATACACTCGTAGTACCACACTCAGATTCGAACACAAGCCAGACGTACTGATTTCAGTCAATACGAGATTTATTGGGTAAACTGTTAGGCTATTACTGTTTAATATACTATTAAGTGGCAAATGATCCAACTGAAGGTCTTAAGGTCGGAATGGAGAACATTTATTAAACTGTTTCTTCCTCATTGGCTACTTGCTTATCTTTCGCTGAATTAGTTTTAGAGATCTTTATAGTCTGTTTTGGATCTTGTTGATTCATAAACGATGTGTTCTGGCAAATACTCATTTTATTCATAATGTTTCTG
This sequence comes from Phocides pigmalion okeechobee, assembly GCA_018251015.1. Lineage (NCBI taxonomy): Eukaryota > Metazoa > Arthropoda > Insecta > Lepidoptera > Hesperiidae > Phocides > Phocides pigmalion. Next base: position 31,764 of record DWON01000300.1, on the reverse strand, counting down.
CTTTTGTTCGTTTATGAAGTACATATCGTTTTTAGTATACCTCGAATTCTTCACTTTGGTCTTTTTGATAACCACTTGACAAATAATAATCTCATTTATATCCATTTATTCATTCTGTGATAGTCTTTGCAACTTGTTTCCAGTACCAGAATTGACACTTCAGACGCGTTCCTTATAGGGGCTTCTAATATAATAGCGAGCCCATTTCCTATCTAGGTACAGAACACAAAGCATTTTACTATCGTCTGGTGCGTGGCAAAAAGTGACGGGTATTAACCCACTTGCGCGCTATTTTCGAACGAAACTCGTACGCCGCTCCGCATTACCAGGGCGATCCCGCGCCTATACATCATTTATGTTGTGTATCGCAAATGGATCGATTTTGAGCTGGCTTCCCTTATCGCTTCTGAGTGCCCGCACTGAAGTAGGCGATGGAGCAACTCTGGATGATGTGCAGCTTTCTATTCGTTGCCAATTACTGGATGTGATACATGAAGAGCTATAATAATTTAGAAGTAATATTAAAACACATAGTATTTCATATTCATGATTTATTGCTTATTGCTATTTTAACTCTTGAAATATCTTTTTAAAATATTTTATTGACTACATGCATTTTTCATATTTTTAACTTATAAATATTAGTCTTTCGCTACTTAGTGATCTATTGCCATGTTCCATTTATACACTAGTATTTATGTTGGAACATCTAGATACAAGTTGGTTCTTTTGTTCCAATTTCTAATTCGTATAACTCTATATCCTTTAAGCTACACTGACCTGTGGCTTTATAGCTTCTCGGTAAATCCAATCCTATCAATACAATTCGTTGTATCCTGATGTATCGTCCGGATCATCGATCTGTACGCACGCATTTGGCACTTGGCACGCGATCTGACGATTGTGCGATGCCAGATCCGTCATAAGCTGTCAGATACGGTTTGTTTGCTTTCACACGTGTCTATAGTTAGAATACACAAAACATCTTTTGCACGGTTGACAGAAATCATTGCCTAAATCATCGGTTCGTCTCATAGTTGCTCAGTGTCCATTGCGAAGGTTACCCTGTCAGAAGCAGCTACATATTTGATACGTCTTATTTGTGGATCGTCTACAATGCATGTTCTTTATAGTCAATGACTGACCATGACTGTATTTTACTATATAACGGGTACTCAGGATTAACGCTTTTGTAATTATTGACATTTGGTACTAGTTACTCATGGTCACAGTTAAACTGCGGTGGCGGAGGAAACTTGACAGGTGGTACGTCATTACGACTTGTCAACTTATCTGACAAAAATATTCTATATATGCTACACCTAGTTCGTTTTTCTTTGTTGCGTTCCATATCACGACACACAACACTAACTGTATCTTTACGCACTTAACTGTAACTTTGCACTATTTTTGATTTAAATTCCCGCGATGATATTAGTTAAAATCTTATATGGCCATGATTGAAATACGATTCAGTCTTGATGATTGTATAAGCAAAATTTATCATAAAACTATCAAAAAGTAAATATCATAAATTTCGTTTATCCATATTGAAGATTGCAAATTTTCAGATATTACGATCAAAGTTCCCCGTCACGTCTGTGTGTCTTTCTGTTCATGATAAACTGAAAAATTACTAAACGGATTTTCTCACAGTTTTCAACAACACGTAGAGTAATTGCTGAGAAAGGTTTTAATGCATAATAAGCTAAGTTTTTTTGCAAACTGGGCGAGAAATTCAATATAGTAATTCAGTCTTCGTTCGAAATAGATGTTTCTAATTATTAGTTTTTGTAACTAGGTAATGACTGGATGCATGTGTGAAAGAAAAATAATGTTAGTAAATATAAACTCTATTACCCGAGGGAAGCTGAGCCGGGTCGCTAGTATACATGGTATTACTATACCATCATAACTTAACTATGTCTAGAAGCCACTGTGTTGTCATTACTATATATAAACAAACAACACGTGTTATTACGTGCAGAATCTGAACCCATAGAGAGTCATCTTATACTCGCACCTTGATTTACCGACGTCTTAGCATCAAACTAATCAATGGCGATCGGCTTACTACTGTTCCTTGTATTGCGTAGTAACCTTGTTGTCATCTTCAGTTGTAATCCAATTATATTGTTATGCATGTTTCTTTTGCTAAGCCTTGGCCTTAAACTTGCTTTACAAAGCATTGTGTACCTCGATGCACTCATAGCAACTAACTGATGTAATGGTTATAGCACGTGCATAAAGATTAATGTAGCAAGTTAGATTCAGTATAAAATTTTAATATTCAACCCATAAAACACAGGAATATTGTTCATCGTTCAGTAGTCAGTAACGTTGTTCTCAAATCTTCCTCGTGAAATTAACCTATAATACTTCATCTTCGTATTCCCAGCAATTTAATAAATAAATGAATACAATTTTAACCCCATCATTTGTCGTAAACCGTTATTCAAAACTCTAATACTTTGATGTAGCTAGGATTTGGGTCCTGAAATATTCTATGCATTTCTGGTGCTTGCGACCAAAACATTGGAACAGTAGTCAGCTCATATAAAAATATTCTTAGCTTAATTTAGCATCTCTGTTACTTATTTGGGAAAATCGTTACTTTCATGATACAGGTATTTCTTCATGAAAACTATTTCCAGTTAGAAAGTGTTTTTCTAATACTTTCCAAGAGTACCACCAAATGATGGATAAACATACCACAAGGGTGCTAGAATTATGAAACCATAGAAAAAGTAAACATTTTAAGATAAACCATATTTTTAATCTACCTGAATGTCGCTCGCTACCACGTTAATAGTTTACGCGTACGTCAATACGTCATCAGATCTTTTGACGATTAATCATCGCCAACTATACGGAAGTTCAACCAATTCCGAAGTACATCATCAGTCATCGTAATAGTCCCTAACATTAACAAGCGTTCGAAGAACCGTGCATGAATAAGTTCCTTAAAGCAGATGTGTTTCGATACTCAATGTTTGTTTATCTTCAAATTGATTATTTGCGCCCCGATATCGAGTAAAATGAGGTTATTAACAGCGCGCGTAAAAATATGATACAAGGATTGGCTTCGCTTTGTTCAGGCACGCGTAACGTAAATACCATATGCCAGGGCGATGTTCGACTGCCGTCCACTGGCGAGTGTTTAACGTGCGAGGAATTATATAGGAATTATATGTGACAGTCGTCATCGGTATAGTAACGCAATAAGTAACTTAGGTTTGGTGAATTCAGTTGTTCAATATAACTGTAGCTTTGGGGAATTGTGGAGTGTTACCACTAGCTCTTTTCTTCCGTTAATGTTGCAATCAAATTTTTTAACACATAGGTTACTTTAAGGATTACATCACCTTATATGTATTTCATACTTAATTCCTATTTTTATTGGGTATCTTATTGGTTTATATTAAAATTAAAATAGCACGTAAAATTAAGAAAAACAAGATTTAAAAGCATTGATAACCGAATAGTTGAGATTCTGACATTTGTTTGTTCCTGCATGGTGCTCCTCCATGAAGTACTCAGAGACAACAATCGAAAATCTGCACTTGGCTATCGTAGTTAAGTGGAAGGATTTCATCCTCACTTTAAGGTAGCTTCATACCCACTCGCACGACAGCAATGGGTTAATGATTATTATAAAATAGACGAGAGTTATAGTTTATCGCATTTCGTTTACAATCAAGCTAGTCAGGAAGTAGGATTGATGATTTCACGGAAACATTTCCCGTTTTATATGATCTGTTTATTTGTGATGAAATCAAACAGTGCGTGTTTTAAACAAATTTATTTTTGTAATAAATTCATGAATGTATAAGCATCCTTAATTCAGTGAGAATGGCGAACAAATTTATTATTGTTTTGTAAAACCTGAAAACCTGTCATGCATTACACTACCTTAGGATCAAAATACTATTGCGACGTAAGATAATAACATGTGACTAATAAGTAATAAATTCAAATTCAAATATTTTATTTCATTGTAAGGTATTTAACAGAACAAGGCATTTAACATTTAATGAATGTCATGGATGCAATGCATAGTCAGTACATTAGTAGGGTAACGTTGACAGACAGAAAAAAGACGACGAAAAAACTCTCGGCACTCCCTTTAAATCAGTCATTGATAAATAAACATTACAGTGTAACTTTAGTAAGGTGGTGATCACACGATAGGACATAATATTTTACTATATAACGGATTCTCACAAACGTTTTTCAATGATTAAATTACTTACGTTTATTGAATTTCAATTCAATTCAATTTATTTCCTTTTTTTACTTATTTTTATCCAGTTGCATGGCTCGTTGTCATGGCTAAACAGTTTAGTCGTGACCACGATGAAATGCATTAATTCCTTACCTTAATGATTTAACGGCGGATTATGAGGGCGGCAGAGGTACCTCCCCGGTCGAACTATAAGTTCTCCCACATTGAAAAGCATTCAGTCAACGTGACCGTAAGGGGTTACCACCCACCAACTCCATAAAGAAGTCCCACTTTAAGTCGATTGGTTAGTATTATTTTACTTGGGTCTTCAAATTCTTGAGACTTCCCGTTTTTCAAATAATCTGTTGATTGGTTTCTTCAGAACAAACCAACGTTCGAGAATTACGACGTAATCTCGTTACAGTGTACCGTTCCGTGTTTTGTTACCGACCCGACATAGTTCACTTCAAGTTAATATTTCCGGAAAGGATTATAAATAACTAGCTTCTATCCGGGACTTTGTTTGCTAGTTAGCCGATGTATTGGTGATTGGTATTTCAAATGTCCAGGCGATGGCGACTGCTTTTAGGAGGCCTGGTTGCCTTCTCGCTTATAAAAAAATGTACATTATCATTTATTTTTAAAGTAGGGAGGACTATACTTCGACCGGGGAAATACCACCGCCTCCCATACAATCCGCCATAAAGCAGAACTTATGTTTTGGTTAGAGAGGTGTGGTTGCCGGCTACACTTTGAACCGAGGCGACTATCTTAGTCCTCAGAAGTAGCAACGTATCTACATTTAAGTTCAGACAAGGTTTCAGTCGCGTTTGTGGTTGTACGTAGATGTCTACGGGCTGCGACTACTTAACATCAGGTGGTTTGCATGCTCGTTTGCTACTTTTCTCATATAAAATAAAATTAGGTGACCAACTTAGTTCTCATGAGTACCAACGCATCCACATATTAGCTCAGATAAAACTGCAGTCTTATTTAAGAGTATATATGGAATACGTAACATCATTTCGTTTGATGCATGCCCTACTAGTTTCCTCAAATAACACCCATAGCTCTCGGATTACATTGAAGGCATCTAGATAGGCTAATAGATATTTATAGTCCATAGATTTCCATCCATGTTCGTGGATAGTAACGACCGGGTAACATTAGGTCTTTGAGCACTAACGCGGCTTAAAACTTAAATGGTTGGCAATCAGGTTGGCAACTAACCAAACTGCGGCAGACCGCAATGGAGCAGCAGGGCAGAATCTCGTACCCTTATAATCTGGAATCGAATCCGTCAAATCGAAAAGTGAATACTTAATTTCATATTTAAGCCAAATATAACATTGAATACAATAAAACCTTATTTTAGTTGTTTGTTTTGTTTGTTAGTAATGCTAATTTATTGTTATTATTATTTTATATTAAATTTTAATTATGTAATATATAATTATTTAATATAATTCGAAAAAAGTGGCGTACTCTCGTGTCGGAGGCCAAGACCCACTTTGGGTCGTTGCGCTAGAGGAGTAAGTAAGTATATTTAATTAAGAAATCTTATGTATTTTCTGATTATAGTATGAAATAAAAGCTTTAAAACTAATTAAAGTTAAAGCCCAAACTATAGACTCTCTATCTACAGGCAGTATACGCCTGTGTGGCATGGTGCCAAGAACTCTGGCCGCATTTCCGAGCTAAATAGCGTTCGAAATACTCTACGCGAGACATGACCCAGCCCTCTTATCACCAGCTGCGTCGATTAAACGTTGGACTAATTGTTTGAAATATTTTTTGCTCTCAGACCCCATGGACAAACAGTTTCAATACTAAGCGGGACAAAAATAATCAATGCTGAAATAAAAATAAAAAATATGTATGTATATTCAGTTTAAATTCTTCGCGTAATTATTTATGAATGCTAGTAAACAACCATCGACTTAAAAGACATTTTAAATTTACTTTGGAGAAGATATGGCAAAAGAATGTCCAAAATATAATTTTCTATAAATAAAATATCGTTTACGTAACAATTTAAATTATTTCGTACAATGGCCATAAAATAGTTACTTTATCTTTTTATAGATAATCTACTATATAGGCAATTAGGTGACACATTTGTATGTCTTGAAGTTTAGTATAAGTTTATACATAAACCATGATATAAAATGTAATTTATTTAATCACAAATAAAAAAATTGTCTTGTATTGCTTTGAGAGTTATTTAAAGTGTCAAGTAAGAATTAAAAAAAATATGTGCCTTTTTATCGTGACGCTTAGGCATGGCCGACCACTAAAGGATTCCGTAAAAATATTCAAAGTAATGTCAGAGGCGCCGGGCACAGCACTTCAAAGCGACTCAAACAGAACAATAGAAAGTGCACAGTATTATTAGAAGTCTGTGTTTCGATATAAAAGTTTTAATAACCAGCTCTAAAACGGGTGAATAATGAGAAAACTGAACGCGAATCAAACGAGTCTTGTGTTGTATTGTTTCTTTTTGTGCGAACGTTTTTGTCCATCTCAAACAAAGGAACACATAAAGCTGGTATTACGCCGCCAATTGGCACCACCGACGACGAATGGCGATTAGCTATGTAAGTGAAACCTTTGCTCGATCGAGTTCGAGTGCCAAAAAAAAATTGAAACAATGACGATGTTGGTGACAAAAGGGCTGCATATCTCACAGAGTTTTCTGTTTCCCATACCGGAAGTCTCCAGTCAAGGGACACATAACTCGTTTGCTACTCTTCTAATACAAAACCCTTTAAATACCCGATTACCAATTATCTAAAGTGGTATTATAAAATTCATACAGTGACGGGTTCAATGACTTTGAGTGACAAGCGTAGTTCATCCAACTTTTTGGCAAACTACAATATGTAAATGAAGTTGACTTTGGCTCTCAGGTGCCACCCACTTGCAGTTAAAATAACGGAATACTGCAGTATTTAACATACTACAATATATAAAAAAGACTGTTTCAATTTTGTACCGTGGTAAGATTAGTAGTACCGAGTAGTACGACACGGGTAAACGCCACAGGCCCATCCATTTCTAACGTGAAAGGTCGCCTTTGTATCAGTGGAAAGGTGTGGTTGCTACCTCATTTACATAAGACGCGACTGTCTTAGTTCTTAAGAGCATCAAGGCATCTATGATCGTCATGAAGCGGGTCTTCTGTCCTATATAGAGTTGTTAACATACTTATGTGTTGCAGTAATCACTTACTAACTGGTGCAATGTATGTTCATTTGTTAAAACTAATTACTATTCTATTTTATAATCGATCCAGAATGTACCAACATTGCAAACACAATGTAAGCACATCCTAAACAAATTGCAGCCGTATTTAAGAAAGCGAAAGACTAAATCTCGAATAGCACAATTGCGTTACAGCCTACCCTATAAAAAGTTAGAGGTTCAATCTTCTACCAGGAAGATGTACAAATGATAAATTATAGATATTAAATGACATATTAAAGATGAGAGAACTATAGTTCGGCCAGGGATATAATCCGCTCTCATCATCCGTCGTAAAGCATTACTTGTGTTTCGGTTGGAGAGGTGCGGTTGCCGGCTACACTATGAAGCGAGGCGACCATCTTAGTTTTCAGGAGTAGCAACGTATCTACATTCGAGCTCAGGTAGGATTTCGGTAGTGTTTGTGGTTGTACGTGGATGTCTATGGGTTGCGACTACTTAACATCAGGTGGTTTGCATTCTCGCTTGCTACTCTCCTCATATATATGCATATGAGAAGTATATATACACCCCGAGTCTGGGTGTTTATCTCCATAAACACCCAGACTCGGGGGTATAACTCCTTATATTTGTGTATACCCAAAACACCATTACCTTTATCGTTCCATGCACAAGTAGACAGCGATTACAGACTTTTTCCAAGGAAAAAATATTCAATATTTAAACAATGTACTTACCTACTTGTATTTGAACAAGATTGGCCTTCATTCTGACCGATTTGAGCACCCGGAAATTGGGGACAATCCCTTCAGACTCCGCTCCGTTTCTTTCTTGAACAATTTTCGCTAACCTTTCACGCCCACTTACTTACTGATCGCCTATTTAAATACAAAATTTGTCCCATCTTCACTGTTAAATTTAACAATGACGTATTTACTGAATTTAGTAGTATTTGATACGTATCTTTATTTTATTTTAAAAATCTAATATTACTTTCGAAATCATGAATATAAAATTTACTTCAAAGAAATTCCATCGCCTGTTTTTTATGTTTTATTTTATTTATTTTTATATACACATAGATATTCTAATTTAATCTCAATTCTAATTTAAGCTTAGCTCCAGTATAAATGTTCATTATTATTCTCTTAGAGAAGGTATTTTTTCTTCAAATTTTAAATGTAACCAGACGGGAAGTACATCCATCAAACAAATCAAATCAAATAAATGCCGGAGTTATATGTATGTTAACAAAAATAAAAATATAACAACTAAATTGATAACTTAAGGCGGACGATATTGATAAAAAAGACAAAAAATTCTAGGTGGTAAAACAAGTGTAACCGGGGAGGTACCACCGTTACCCTCATAATTCGTCGTTAAACAGTTTTTGTGTTTCGGTGCAGTTACCGGCTAAACTTACAAGGGAGACGACCATTTCAATATTCAGGATTAGCAATGCCAATGCACTACGTTAGTTTCTTGTTTGAGTTTGAACGTAGATGTCCATGAACTGCAGTACCCATTTAACATCAGATAGCCTGCACACAAAAATAAACACTAAACACGTGTAAAAATATTAATCAAAGAAAATATTAAAAAGTTCTTTTCTTCAGAACATCGGAGTTAATAATAATATACGTAACTATAAATTAACAAGACTCAATAAATAAAATTCTCAAGAATACAATCTGATATTTGCATAATTTTCCTAAACTCATAAAATATTTATTCGATACATAAAATACAAACAAGATGATATACTCTATGAGTACCAGAACATGATTGAAAAGATGTAATACAATATTTCTGACAAAGATTTAAGAGGAACGGAAGAGCGTGGTCGAGCGTAGCGGAACGTTTTCACTGTTAGTCATCGTTGGCAGGAAGTGGAGCTGTTTGAAAGACAAGCTTCGAATACTTTCTGTATATATATTTCATAGTATCTGTATTTCATCTTCATAATAGATACACTGGCGAAGTCACATAATTTTAGTAGCGTGCAAGAACAGTATACATTTTTACATTAACTAGGAACTTTTTTTTCAGTAAAAAGAGTAACAAACGAGCATGCAAACCACCTGATGTTAAGTAGTCGCAGCCCATAGACATTCACGTACAACTACAAATACGACCGATCCTATCTGATCCTATCTGAGCTCGAAGGTAGATGCATTGCTACTGCTGAGGACTAAGATGTTCGCCTCGCTTCAAAGTGTTATGTTTTTTTTTTTGCATATTTACAAGTTCTTATGGAATTTATATATTAGGGTTAACTATACAATAGTATTTGAACATTCACGCCAATAACGTTAACCGTGCCAGGAGACAAAAAAAATATTTATTACATCTATTTGAATTAAAATAAAATTACAATTAAATCTTATAATTCATTCTACTCTAATTCCTATCGAGTGTCGATACACAATGATCTTTAATTATGACAGGGATGTCATAATTGAGTTGACGTCAATCAATATTTCGTAATTGCAGAGTTACAGTTTTATACTTGACAAACAACTAAGTGTGCCAGCTGCATAAGCAATCCTCGTAGGAAGGTACTACATAATTCGTCTTATGACAGCTTATTATATATATTTTACTTTACAACAACTTTAACAGACAAACAAACAACAATTGCTCATATACGCAGTATATGAAGTTCTGGGGAATAAATAATAATCTCGTAATAGCAAATATCTTGGGACTCACACACGGGGAGTCGATCCCAAACTTGACAGATCCTATACTATGGTGACATCTTATAAAAATACTAATATTTATAAATGTATGCTTAAATAGATCATTTTACATGTTTACGTTACTACCAATAAATACTCGCGTTTATCACAGGAAATATCGCTCAAGTAGATTGATTAGTAGAATATTCAAGTAGAACATTGATTAATTTACTATAAAATTTTAAACGTGTTTGTGCTAGCTATTAGTAAGTTTATAATGTATATACTGAATAGAAAAATGGTATACTACAAGTTTTCATAATAAGACAAGATATGCAAAATTGTATTCAAAATAAATTCATACTTTAAACATCCCATGAATAGTTCATTTTTGATACTGTAAATGTGCAAATATATATCTACGTGAGCGATACGTTTCCTCATAGATAGGACTCAAGCCCACATCCCGTGAAAGGTTCGACCGGGGAGGTACCACCGCCGCCCTCATAATCCGCCGTAAAATATTACTTGTGTTTCGATTGGAGAGGTACAGTTCGCGGCTACACTATGAAGCGAGGCGACCATCTTAGTCCTCAGGAGTAGTAACTCATCTACGTTCCAGCTCAAATAGGATTTCGGTCGTGTTTATGGTTGTACGTGGATGTCTATGGGTTGCAACTACTTAACATCAGGTGTTTGCAAGCTCGTATGCTACTCTTCTCACATAAAAAAAACCCAGAGCTTCGCAGACTGGACCACCGAATGTACCCAATAGGCGGACGAGAGTCTGCAATTCGCCAAATAGTATGCAACGCAATATTATCTAGAACAACTGGGCTATGCTTTGCCAGTAAAGGATTTAATAACAATGAGACAACGTTAATTTTATTTAAGAATAGATTTTACTCGCGGCTTCACTCGCGTTGAAGCCCTTAAATGAATATCAAAGATCATTGCAGCGAGTAATAACCGACACAATAAACTGTACCTCGAAAATTTAAACAGTTTTAGTATTGCTTATACGTGACAGAACAAAATAACTTGTAATATACAAAAAATTAAAATAGCTGAAGCTATAGTCATAGAAGCTAGGCTTTGAAGTCGCTAGATTTTCAAATTTCTTGACAAACAGTCATGTCTGCCAATTTAATTTTAATTATGTTCTTTTTAATACCACTAACAAGAAGTTTTGACGTGAAAGCGTGACAAACAAACTTACATTCATTATTACATTAGTAGGGATAATATTGAGTGAAACCACAGAAGTAAAAAATGTTTTTTTTCTTGAGTGGGACCGTAATGAAAATACATTTTACGATGTAACGGGTACTCACGATTAATGATGGCCGTTATTTCGAACACGTGGCATGGCTTATGGTACCGGCTAAACTCAGGACTACGAGCCATGCAGAGTTCGGATATCGGCAATTCAAAATCGTTAATCGTGACCACCCGTTACAAAGCAAATTCTTTGATGATATTACTTTAAAATCGTACAGAACGAAAATAACCGTTATTTTGAGACTTTTTTGTTGACAGTTAATGTTATTAATCTATTATCTAATCTATTCCATATCTATATCTTTACATATAATAAAACTGTAATTGATCGCTGTCTGTACATGGCAAATATATTTAAAAAATAATAATGAGGTGCCTTTATATACGCAAGAGAACCCAAAGGAATATTTTTTCGTTATAAGTAAAGAGATACACCAGACATCACCTCTGTCGAACAACTGTTTCGCCTGGCAATGAACAGAGAGAGGTTCAAGGAACTAACGGCCAACCTTCAGTAGTGAAGAGGCACAATAAGAAGAAGACAGAGATACACAGAAGAAAAGTTTATTAAAACTCATTCATATGAGTGCTCAATTCACACTTATATACTAGTAACAAGACAGTTTTCAAACATTACTCTCTTGACTCATCTCTGGCAGGAAGTGAGGGAATTTTAAAGACAACTTCAAATAATGTTATGTGATTCACAGTCGTTAGTTCGTTTCGCGGCCACGTACGTTACCACCTAATTACACCTACTAGTCACGATGGTTTCGATCACAAATATTTTTAGCTAATTATTTTAGTATATTTCACACTAAAAAGTGTTGCGACTGCGTCTTCTTGTCGACTGCATACTTTTTGCTACTCTAACCTAGGTTATAAAATACAGGTTCATAGTCCTTTGCACATCAGATTGCTGATATTCCTAAATAAAAGTGGTAGAATTCCTCGTCTTATCTTTTAATACATGGTAGGAAGCACAGTTCCACCTAGAAGGTACCGCCGTCACCTTTATACCACATTTATCACCTTACCTTTGAGTTTTAAACCCATGCTGCTTCTCATCGTCGTTGACAAAATACAGATTTTTAAAGTTTACTGTATTACTAGTAGAGCAGTGGCAGAGAATGTTAAATTCATTCAAAATACATTTTGGCTTTCAAATTCCTTTTAAGCATGCCCTAATTGATATTAGGTACATAGCGACAATGATAAGTCTGGGGGCTTGAGGCTAGCCGCGGGTGCCAACTGAGAGCAAAATACAGCAATTTCATTAGTCACTTTGAAATATAAAAGTAGGTAAACTAAATTTAAGCATTTTTCTGTGAAAAGAGAGTCAAACGAGCTTGCAAGTCTCCTGATGATCCTGAGTTGGTAAAGGTTAAGTGGTCGCTATATTCAAATTCAAATTCAAATTGAAATATTTTATTTCACTGTAAAGTATTTAGGTACATTTAAAGAATATAGCACACGTACATTCAAATACAATTTTGAAGATGCGTTTGTTGATAATTTAGTCTCTTCAGGATTGAGATCGTCGTGTTGCTTTTAAGTATAACCAGATATACCAGCAAAATAAACACTAGGAATATTGTAGGTCATTGTCACATTTACAGTAAAATTGAAAAACTGACACATTTTCAATAAAACTGAGATTTTCTGTATTAATAGTCGTAGTGAGATACTTATATTGATTTTGAAAATATACCGACCATGGGAGAATGTTATGCATTTAAAACCGATTTCATATAAATAGTCTCATGTTTCTTTAAATTCTGGATAATATGAAAAGAAAACGTGACGGGACTTTTTCAATATTAAAACAGTTTTAATATCTTCGTAATTATGATCCAGGCCTACGAAATATTCTTAGTTTAAACTTTTTAGGTCATTTGAGCTTAATATATGTATATTTGTAGTCGGGTTTTAGTTAATAAAATTTGTTTGGAAGTCAGATGTCTGCTATAAACTATATGGTTAATACATAACTTGAAAATATCGCTTCAATGACTCATTGTTCTTGTTGATAACTACAGTTGCAGTATACTTTGTGACAATAGACTTTACCGAGACCAGAAATAGTGTCAGGAAGTCCGAGTACAAAACTTAAGGTACATTAAATTGATCCATTAAGAGTGAAAGAAATGCAACAACTAAACAAACGGATAGCGTTTCACTTTTATATAGTGAGGATTCTGTATGTAAAAAAACCCCATTCACAAAATTTAAATACAAACTTTTCAGTAAGTGTCTGCAATCGCACCCAATTGTACTATATCTTTCAACGGTCGGACCGCATTCGAATATCTTTGCATTAATCGATATAGTTTGTTTACCGATAAAATATCCAATGTTGAACTTTTTCCACTGAGAGCTTTCCAATACAAATAAACTATTTGGTGTGCAGAGTGAGAGCTAAAACCTATTTAATTAAGTATACGTCAGGAACGGAGAAGTGTCTGGAATTTTGAGAGAACACTTTAAGAAATGTCGGCTATGGAGTGCTTTTGGTGGCATCCATTCTGATAACATTATGACTATTTTGTGTCGCAACGCGTAAGAAATGAATATGAAAAGAAGAGAGTATCATTTTGTTCCTAGTGGTGTTATTTTTGCATATAATGCGGTGTGATCTAAAATAGTTTTACATTTTATGTAACGGGTACTCACCATTAATGAATTTAATAGTCGATATTTCGAACCCGTTGCTTGGCTCATGGTCATGGCTAAACTGCGGCGCGTCGCTATTTGTCAATATTCTAGTAGTTGACTATCTATCTACTGTACGCCTAATTCATTTTCTTTTTTGCGTTCCATATCATGATAAACTAACTACTAAGATTAACTTTCCACATTGAACTTTACACTATTTGTGATTTATATAAACTAACCGAATTCCACTTTGGAGTTAACTTAAAACCATCTTCTCCATTAAATAAAATATTTGAATTGAAAATGAAAGTTTAAATGTATTTGTTATGTTAGAAGGTCACCAAACGAGCATAACAGATGACCTAAACTGTCCTGTAACCTTTAAAAAAAGGAAAATGTATCTCAGATACGCAGAGTTACTACTCCCTTACTAATAATAACTTATAATTATATTGTCTTATGTTGTATACATATAAATTTCTTGTAACACACGATAATTATTTTAAACCGTAAAAGAATATAGAGTATCTGAGAAGTATCGTTCAAATCCAATACTGAATGCGAACCGACTGGAAATGCAACAGAATCCGCTCTTAGCCGAGCTCTGAAGGAGCCGTCAAGACCATAAATTGTGTCCGCTTCAGTTCGGAAACGCATGTAAAGGAGTCAACGACATCGACCGGTATTTATTCCGAAAGTTATGGCAACACTGGCATTTTTATTGTTTTTAAATATACTGCCCTCGAGCCCCGGGTTCAGCTGCATTTATTGTTCTCGCGTTGCGAACAAATGAGGTGCATCGGATTTTAGTTATGGTATCCTGTTTCTACAAACTTCTATTTTAAATTATATGTCATTCCTTGGTTTTCCTTGGAATTTTGTAATCAGTACTGTATACACATGTGTAATCGTTTTGAAATTCGTTTATGTAGGAAATTTCACGTCCCTATAACGATTAGGGTTTATTTGAAGTGCCTACAGTATTTAAAATTAACGCAAAAAATAAAAATGGTCTAATGAAACTTGACTAACGAAAAGTTCAGAAAACACGAGACGAAAATATTCTCTATTATATAAATATTTTCTATTATCTATTTATCATTTAATAAATGTACCTTAAATTATAATACGCACAAAACTTAAATAAACCAGTACTGTATGCCAACGATCTTTTCTCTTATCCAAATTCTTAGGGCACGTCAATAGTACTTATGTTGATACTTACCGTAATTACTCAACATTTACTACGTCATTGTGAGGGTTACAAAACATGATCAAACATCACTTTACTTGAAATAAACAAATAATTAGACCGTGAAATAAACTCTTTTTTATAATTAAATTTAAATAAACGTCAGAGTAAAGAAAAAGTATAATAAATCTAAAACAAAAACATCGTACCAGTTTCGCGCCAAAGTTCTTGACCACAGATAATAAACATGTTCCAACTATGACAGTCCATGATCACATGATTCATGCAGCCAGTCCCAAAAGTGTACGCTCAACTGTAGCCTAACTAAATAATGTATTAATTTTCTCTAAAACAACAGAACCTGCTTCTAGCCAAGTAAATGAAATAAATGTTTGAACACATTGAAGTGAGAATAATAGGCATAGGTTAATCTCTTTAATTAATATAATAAGATTAGGTATTAAATAAATCTGTTCTAAAATTATGTTCTTATTAACAGAAAACGTCTATTTATAATCGGCCAGATTGCTTTTACTCTTGTAAATGTGAGGTTAATTCGTGTCTTCTTCCCCAATTCTTAAAATAACTACCGAAGTTTCCCGTGACATATTTTTAAATAATTAGGTACAGAATAATTTAGCCAAAAAATTGAGAAACGTTGCGTGCCAAAATTTATAATTATCTTAGTACAGAAAAAAAATTGATAAAAAATCAACTACTTTTCAAAAATGCATAGCAAACATATTAAAGCCGATCGCGTGTACCTTTTCTTTTACTAATAAAAAAGTAAGATGCATTCACGAAGCCCGTTTTTTTTTACACTCAAATAAGATATTGACATTCAGCCAGGATATAACGTATTGTGATGCCTAAAAATTTAAATGACCTACAATTTTTACCCAGAAATATTTTTTATTGGAAATACCTACACATCAATGGCACCGTTAGCCTGACAAATAGGCTTAGCATCGGGTCCGCAGCCATCGCTCCAATTACTCCCACTGTGGCGAGTGGTATCGCTGGAGTTGGGTTTTGTGAATGAATAATACAATCTAATTAAAGAGCATGTCATCGTGGGCGGCTGCCAAGACGCGGCTCGGTTGAGGGTGACCACGTGGCCAGTTTTAACCGACAACTTTATGAAATACGATTTTATGTTAGTAAAAGAGATAAAATGTTGATATCTTCACGTTTAGTATGTTTTTTTTATTAAATTTAAGTTAAACACATGACTGCTATCCACTTGTTTATGAGTGGTGCTATAGGGACTACGCACATTTATTCAGCTCTATTCACAAAACAAAGATTTTGTATGGAGACACGTACGCATTCGTTTAGCTTTCCGCGTCCATTCTGCTTTCGCGACAAACGAATATAACATGATGACAAGTGTATTTTATCATGCGAGTGCTATAGATAGAGTTCAGCGCTGTTTTGTCGCGTTCAGCGCTGTTCGAGGCGGAACAGTGCTGAATTCGTATGGCCCCCGACTCCTTGTCGACAAGTTGCGACTGATATACAATGTCAAAATTGTATATTTTTTTTTTGTAATACGGGTCGTAATAGGTCAGAAATTTTGTAACATTTTGCTATATCCATCCGAAAATACTGTTTGAATTAAATTAAATTTTCTTTTAATTGGAGTACTATTGTAACGTATTCTCCATCCAAATTTTGTATTTCTCCAAAGCAGGTCGATCCACTGTTGTTTACGTTTTAATTTTTTACGTGTGTTTTGTTTCTATTTCTTCTGCAAGAAGCGAAACTATAAAAATATCGCACATAGAACTATCAATGATGAGGGCACAATACTAAATGACCAATAGTATCGTAATACAGCGCCGTATGCAGTAGATAGAAGCGTTTCAGCGGAGATAACACGCTATGACGGCTTTTGTCATTCTTGCGACGCTGTACGCGGCTGACAGAAGAATAACTAAGTAAGTGTGACCAAAATCATTGAGCGAAACGCGAATAGAGCTGAATAAGTGTGCGTAGGCCCATAGTCATTTATTACCAATTGCACATATAACGGAAATTAGCATAAACTCTTTCGCTTTATATTATTTAAGACGGTATCCGTAAATGTGAGGCATATTTTTATTTTCTATCCTCTGCCTACCCATTTTGATAAGATGTCATGAGGTTTGGCTCGAAAATCTCACGTAAAAAATTTCATTCTACCCTTTAAGTAACAAAGTATTTAGTGTATTAAGTTCAACATTTTGACGAGTTACATAAATATTATTATATTATTGTTTGTATAACCATTCCATTTTTTTCTGCTTGTCATTGGCAAAGTGAAAAAAACATTACATTTACCAGTCCCGTTTTCTATCGCAGGCTGGTAACACTAGTCTGACGCGTAACAACCACAAGCGCGGACAATATTTAATAGCGGTTATTTATTATATTGTTAAATACAACGGAAATAATAGTTACTATTACGTGACGGTCCTTGGCCTACCTTTTATATGTAACATGTTCTTTTGTTTGGTAACAAGAAATAAATTACTATGACTACGAAGTTACATTGATTCTTAGTTCAAAATATAGTATTTTCGGTCATAGATTAACAATTGAAAGAAGCTGTAGAATACCATTTATTAATTCACGTCTACGCTACTTTATATAAAAATAATAAAAATGAATCTAATCGTTGTCTGTACATGGAATATATGTATATGAGAAATACTTTTTATATTGTAAAAGAGTAAGAAACGGACATGCAGGCCACCTGATGTTAAGTGGTCACTACAGACCATGGGCAACCACGTCCAATCTCAAATAGAACAGAAGTTCTTTTTAGGGATGGACGCGGATGCGTTCCTACTCTTGAAGACTAAGATAGTGGCCTCCAGTAATGTGTATCCGACAACCACAAGTCCCCGATCGCAAAACAATACATGAAGAACATGTTGCTTTACGGCGGGGGATGAGGGGGGCGGTGGTGTCGCCCCGGGCGAGCTCCAACGGCTCTACCACCTATAAAAGTAATGCAGAGTCGTACGCAGTCGTATGAAAGTGTTAAGGAGACGATGCCACCTTTTAAATACAATTAATATCACCAAAACTCTAAGAAAGGCTCTACCACCTTTACAAAATTAACTAGAATATTACTAGGGGTCTTTATTAACGCAATAGAACTTAAAACAATAGTTGTTAGAATGTTTGTCTATGTGACGGTTTGTTTCGCTGTGCGTTTTTGTACGAAAATGTGAGAATTTACTTCACTGATTTTGAAGCGGTTCTCACTGGTATATTGCAAAAAGTTGCACTTTTAAAAAAATATGGTAAGTACTGAATCAGATCAGCAAAATTTTTGTATGTTATTGATATATTTATGCATATAAAACTTATATATTTTACCCATGCATAAACACGGGACGTTCGGAAAAATATCTATATTTAAATCTGTGAATTTAAAAAGAAATATATTCTATCGAATACAAAATATTTTTTGAAATATGGAGAATAAATATATTGACACAAATAAATTATTTGCGCCGGAATTGTCCGTTTCATTCCCTTCCGGTAAAATTGGCGATATTTTATTTCCTTGTTATCAGAGCTGTCTTATGCTACACGGCTGTAGCTTTTTTATGTGAGAGTAGCAAACGAGCATGTGAACCACTTGCTGTTAAGTAGTCGCATCCCATAGATATCCACGTACAACCATTAGCACGACTGAAATCCTATTCGAGCTCAAACTTAGATATAGACAAGATGGTCGCCTCGCTTCAAAATGTAGCCGGCAACCGCACCTCTCCAACCCAAAGAAGAGTAATGATTGATTGATGTTGAAGTGGCGTTGGTACCTCCCGGTCAAACTATAGTTCTCCCACCTTGAAGTGTCAAACTCTCCTCTTACTGAAAGAGTTTCGTTCCCAACAGTGGGATTATAGTGGGATAATATTATTACGTTTAAATATATTAAAATCGTTTTAAATTTTAAAAGAGATATCAGTGTTGCCAGGAATTAAAATCTGTATATTCTGTATGTCAGACCGAGCTGTCAGCCATTACTGGTTGTCAAATATTAAATCATTCTGAATTTTTAAATCCCCGTCAAATTATCACATCACTACGCCTACGCTACCGGGATTGCGTTGAAAGGAAAATGTGTTCAATGAAAGGTCCTATCCCTTTGAAGAGGCCTGGATGAAATATGGGTCGTTAAGGAAGCCGGAGAGCTGGCTTTTGACCACTTACTTTTGACGAATGGTCCCCAGCGGGCTCTGATGAGCTACGGCATTCATTATTGTGTCAAAAGATGGTTAAAATCTAATATGTAAGATGTAAGATCATGACCAGATCTTAAGACATATAATTGTTTATTAGTAAAATAAATGGGTGTATTAATTAATGTAAATATGTTAGACATAATAAGTATAAAAAATTCACATTTACACTTATAAAAGACACATGACCGACTGACCCAGGGATCAACGCACAGTAGAAACCACTGAAACTAGATCCTGAAATTTAGTTAGGTATTTTATACGCCGTAAGTGTGCACTGAGAAGAATTTTGGAAATTCTAATTCTAAAAGAGTAAAATTGGTGATAAAAATTTTTTTTCATTCTACACAATAGGCATGGTCTTTGAAATCGAAATAATAAGATTACAAGGTGCAAAGTGTACACTTCAGTCCTGTTTGAAGTCGGACGTGGATGACCATGGGCTGCTGAGACCATTTAATAGGTGGTAGAGCCGTTAGAGCTCCCCCGGGGCGGTACCACCGCCACCCTCATAAATCGCCGTAAAGTGTTTCGGTGGGGGAGGTGTGGTTGCCGGATACACATTATTGGAGGCGACCATTTTAGTCAAGAGTCGCAACGCATCCGCGTCCATCCTTAAATAGAATTTCTATTCTATTTGAGATACGTTCTATTGATTGGACGTGGTTGTCCATGGCTTGCAATGACCACTTAACATCAGGTGGCCTGCATGCCCGTTCCTTACTCTTTCACAATAAAAAAAATAACAGTGGCCTGCGAGCTTGATTGTTACTTTATCCACATAAAAAGTATCTTTAAATTTTTAACGTAGCACGATTGAATTTTCGTAAAAAATAAAAATTGAAACATACAAATTACGTGATAATTCACGCACAACGAGACTATTATCGCCCATGTCACAACTTTCGAAAATAATTTTCAGCACGTTTAACGTGTGAATAATATTTTTCTGGCATAAATCGTGTGTGTCACAGCAGAATAAATCATAACTGGCAACATTATGACCTACACACTTTTTAAATTAGCTACAAAAGTAAATTGAGTCTTATGTGCCGGAAATAAGGCACTTTTTTCTTTAAGTAACACAAATTATAAATTGTTAATGCATCTAATTAGGCTCAATGTGTTCAATTTTAAAACGCATCACGGTCGCTTTGATCTCAAATTATTTTAGCACTGCTTTACGAGGCGGATTTTAGTAGCTAACTACTACAAGATGGCGGTTTGATAATAAAATTGCATTATTTTTTTGTCATTTAACGTGATTTATTGTAACTTCAAAGAGTCTTTGATGTTGATATTCCTGTGTTTAATCGATAATAAATCGCCCGAAAGTTGTGTGTATGCCTTCCTACGTTGATGTCTATTATTCAAACATCAATTCATTTTTAAAATGTCACTACGCTATAAAACATCATTATTAAATAGAGGAAATATAATCTATATCAACTCTTTACAAATAATAATCTTGTATCACATGAAAGGTAAATGTAAAAAAGTATTATTTGGAGCCTTGATTACCGCAATAGAACCGAAACCAGTAGAACATATTTGCGCCGCTTGGCTCCTTCGTCGTGAGCTATGTAAGTAATGTTACGTGGTGAACCAAAGTTGAGTCTGTGCTCTGAGCTGAAACTGAAATTCGTCGTGGAATTTTAAACAAAACTTACAAGTTTCTTGGCACATCAAGACGCTCGATTCGAGCCTAAAAACAAAACAAAACAAATAAAAGGCAACATCAAACGTTGTAGTGATAAAATCGTGGCTTTAAATATGCATTTAAGCGGCATATACACATGCTAGTTCAATGCTCGCACCAAACATGATATTACAAGACATTCCTAGAACAGCATGGAAAATACAAAACAAATCTATAACAAGTATCCAAAAATCAATGAAAGAGTTGTCATCTTCTATTTTAAAATTAAAATATTTTATTTCATTGTAAGTATTTACATACAGTGAATAACGATCGTAATTCCTTTCTCTTTTAGATACGTATGGCCAAATTCAAATTAACATGCAAAAAATATCTCATTGTAAGGTATACACAGGTAATGAAATGTCTACGACAAAACATAAGGTCGGCTATCTTTGGTTTTGATCGCCCTGTTAGCCAACGCTGACTGGGAAAAACGCCGGCGGATAATAGGTTTATGACTAGATTCCTACTCAGCCAGACATCTGAATGATGAATTTAGATTTCTGTTTTAGTCTACTTGTATGTAAGATTCAAATCCTCATCAATCGCACTCCACACAAGATAATCCGTCATAAGATCAAAAACTTTTCAATATTTCTTTTATAAAGTTTCATGTTGACATTGAACGTCTAGAAACTTCGGACTATCTATATAGAGTCACAAATTCTCAAATTACCGTTTAGTTTACTTTTGATCCCATAATTTTAATTTACAATATTTAGTTTTACAGTATTTCGTATTTTGTCAAGGTTATTTAAATTTTTGTATCGTCTGAAAAATCTATTATGTTCCAGTATCAAAAGAAATATTGTTTGGTTTAGCATTAATTAATAAATAATATTGGTAAAAACTGATAGACATAATAAAGCAATCTTGGGCACACTGAAAAGTTGAGTTGTGATCGCTTGACGTTGGTATCCCAACATAGATTTAAAATTTAATCCAGTTTTTTTTTATTACTTGTCACATTGCTATTTTTAATTTTTCATGTATAATTATGTTGGTCGACATATATTTTGAATTACTTGACACATTCCTATTGTTAATTTTTCATATAAAAAGTGTCCAAAACATAATTTTGCCTGAATTTGATCAGTGGTAAAAAAACGCGCGATTATGTGCTTTGAACATTAACCAGTCAGGCTTAATTGTTATCAATAGATTATAGGCTATTATTAAAACTTGTCAAATGCCTCATTTCCATCAGACGAGTTGGTCATTAACCAATCTCTCCACCAAAACGCATTGGAACGGCATGCTTGAATTTATTTATTTATTTGGGAAACAAAAAATAACTTTTTACATAATAACGAATCATATAATATTATACAAATTAATACACACTGTTTCCATTATTAGGTACTACAAAAGAGCAGAGCAAAATAACATAATGACTAAACTGAGTTTGCAACCTTCCATTTGTGACAAAATACACATGTTCTGAAAAATCACAAAAACTATTCCAGTTAATATGCTTACCGTTCTATAAATCACATACAATAGATCTACGAATGTAAGGAAGACAGATGCGGCAGAGATGACGAAGTCCCACCAGTTTCAAAGACGTCAATAGCACATTTAACAGGTGAATCAACTATTTAATCTGGCTCTAATAAAGATTTTTCATTGCTCCCATTTATCATAGAGCTTTCACTAAACTAGAATTATGACAGAGTTCCACGTCACTGCGGCTGACGCTCTGTGGGCGGAACTTTTACGGCAGCTTTCCTTTATGTTGTTATAATAAATTTTGCGGATTGTCGTTATAAATTCCCTACTTTTTTATTATTTATTTAAATTAGAAAGCCACCTGGTGTTAAGTGGTCGCTGCCCGTGGACATCTGTGACTTCAAATAGAGTATGAATTTTCTGAAACGTTTAAACCGGAGAGATACTACCACTACAGCCTTTTAGAGAGTAACGCAATGTTTGCGTTTCAGTAGAAGTACACTTAAAAACGAGGCGACCATCTCAGTAGTCAGGAACAGAACGTATATGTACGAGTTCAGATAAGACTTCATTTCAGCTTAACATTGGTTAGCGCGGGTAAAAAAGTAACGTGGTTACTGGCTTAATTATACTTGATCTTTTGAAGTACACATACATGATTCCAGGTAAAACTTCAGTTGACTGGCTTTAAAAAAATTGTTCAATAGCCGTGAAATGTCCATCTTTAAGTCAAGGTCTTGTCAAAATCATTTACTCCCTTTTTCAAGACGACTCTGCGCCGAAATATTGACGAGTCTATACGATACGTTTATTATAGATATAATTACAGTATTTGTAACAGATTAATATTAAAAAAAAGCATAAGACATCAAAAATTAGCTATTTTCAAATTCGCACACAAACAAGACATTCCAAAATGAAATTTGGACAAACATTGCTAACTATATATCATAACAAATACCTACACATTACATAAATATTTTTCAACTAACATTATACTTTGATTGACAACATGTAAATAAAGGTGTTTGTATAATCACAAATTCCTTTGATAACATGTCAAAGGCGCATTGTTTAGCATTTAAAATTTGACATTAATTCCATAATGCAGTAATGCTTATGTTGATACTGACACTGACATTATTGTTTTAGGCTGAGCGCGTCGTGGTCAGTTTAACTATAATAGCCCTGTATACCCGTACATCTCGTTAAACAGCGAATTTGATGAACAATATACAATTTTAAACTAATATTACTACTCACGATTAACGCTTTTCAATTGCCGATATTTCGAACCAGTTGCATGGATCGTGGTCACGGCGACTGCTGTTACGGGGGAAAACTATTGACAAATGCTAGTGATAAGTTAATCTATCTACCCTACGTCTAGTTTGTTTTTCTTTATTGCGTTCCATATCACGACACACGGGGTGTTTGTGACTGTTTTTGTACGTCTAGAACACCCACGATACAGGGAACCCTATTGCAAAATATGAGTGTAGAGAGCATTACTTTTATCAATATTATTAATTTTTGTTCTAAAACAGACGATGCTCATGACTTAACACTTTAAAGTTATGTCATCGCGTAATCATTTGAAATCAGTAACGGTGAGTACCGTTACAAAGTAAAATGCTCATGACATTGCTTCGAGATGCTCCGGCGCCGCGAACCCGTAAATCACGCCGGCCTCACGATCTACTTTACGTAATTATTCCCGCAATACCCTCATTTACGCTATCTTGCAGTTACTCATCATTATAACCCGATCGACGCTCGATGACTCGATTCCATCCACCCAGTTGACAATAGCATGGACTGCGTCGCCAAACAAAAATTATGAAACGTAGAAAATATGACACCATGGTATCGTTTCTCAAGTTCATAAAGATACCAAAAAAATTACACCAGCGGGCCCTGTGATAAGGACGATCGTGATACCACTGCCAAAACATAAAGTGCCTTACGAACAACGAAATAAGAGTTAATTTATATTGAACTGAAACACTGGTGCTTCGAAACAATAATAGTGTAACGAAAATAATGTTAGTAAGTGTAATGGGACAAAAAGTGTGCGCGAAGGGATCGAAGCGTTTAAGATGTTAGACGTTTTCCGCGGTTTAAAGAATCTCATAAAGGTGAACTATATACAAATCGATTCACCCGTGTTCAGATTGCATTACTCGATCACGGTTATACTGTTGATGTCGTTCAGTTTGATCGTGACGACTCGCCAGTACGTGGGGAATCCGATAGACTGCATCCACACCAAGGACATCCCCGAAGACGTGCTCAACACATACTGCTGGATACACTCCACGTACACGCTGAAGAGCTTCTTCAACAAGAAGGTGGGCGTGGAGGTCCCGTATCCCGGGATCGGCAACAGCCGCGAGAAAGGCAAGGAAGATATGACCGACCGCAAGATTTACAAGTACTACCAATGGGTGTGCTTTTGCCTGTTCTTTCAGGTGAGTGAGTTTTTTTATTATTTAAAAAGAGTTTTTTTTTCTTATTATGAAAGAATAAGAAACGGGCATGCAGGCCACCTGATATTAAGTGGTCACTGCCGTCCGTGGACAACCACGTCCAATCTCAAATGGAACAGAAGTTCAATTTAAGGATGGACGCGGTTGCGTTCCTACTCTTGAGGACTAAGATGGTCGCCTCCAATAATGTGTATCCGGCAACCACACCTCCCCAACCGAAACACAATACATGAAGAACATGTTGTTTTACGGCGGGTTATGAGGGTGGCGATGGTGCCACCCCGGTAGAACTCTAACAGCTCTACCACTTTTCAAGAGTAGCAAGAGAACAAGCTAATCGCCTGTCATTAAGTAGTTGGTGCAGGCCGTAGACATCCACAAACAACCTCAAACAGGACTAAAGTTCCAGCTGAGCTCGTACATAGATATGTTGTTTTTAAGGATTAAGATGGTCCCCGCACTTTTAAGTATAGCCGGCAACTGTAAGCCTCCAAACGATATACAACAGTTGTTTCACGGCGGAATATGGTACTTCTATGATCAGATGAATAAAGATACCATTAATCAAATTTACCATATCAAGTTTCCTAAAGTTTCAGTATTGCTAACTTACAGATTTACACTTACACATTACACACAGTAGGCTACCATTTTCGTCTTAAGGGGCAACGCATCTGTGATCGAGTTCTTATATGACTCCTATTCTACATAGAGATTGATAACAGATATGCGTGGGCGGTAGTGACTACTTACCGTCAGGTAGACAAATTTTTTATTAAAAAAAAACTATTTTTTTTTTCCTCATATTAATATTCATATGTACCTATAACAGACAAATCAAACATCTGATGCAAAAGCTTTAAAGAAAAAAAAATTGGAAAAATATATTTCTAGTCAAATTATCGCTTACGTACCTAATTTAAAGAAGTAACCTAATGTAGAAAATCCTTTGGCTATTTTATAACAAAAAAAAACACCTTATCATACAAACAACGGCTCTAAATTAATTTTGTTTTACAACTATACAAACTAAGAAGTTCAATAACCCTAACTTTATTTAAAATTTCAACCTGAAGAAATTATATAACACACGTGTTATCCAACGAGCATATTTAATTTAGGAACGCCAAAATTGGGTTATTAATATATGGCAGTGTTGCCCGCTTCAAAAGGCAGGTGAGTCGGTGTCGCAACTGCGTTAGAGCATAAACGGCTAACTAAAACAAAAGCCCAATATTAGATCTATGTTTACGTCGCGACCCGTTTCACAATTTTTATTATCTGTGCTAGCTTTAATGATCCGTTAAACTCATGTTAATCTGGGTCGTTAATCAAAACGGGTTCCGGAATTTTTGGGTAATCAAAATATTTCGGCTGGCAATGTACATATGTATTGTACTGGACCTGCGTTTTGTGTGGTTTGCGATTCTAAATAAACAAATAACACGACGCATTAGTCATGGCTGTCTGGCGTAAAATATAGTCATACGGTTTTAGTATTAACAGTCTAGTAACCTATTTTCGAAATATGCGGTCCATTGTTCATCTTTCGTTGATTGTTTTACAGTAACCTCTTATTACTCTGTCAAAAAGGTTGTGTATGTTACTATCTTTACCGATAACTAAAGGTCCATTAGGTCCGACATAATACACACAAATAAACACAAAACCTTACTATCTTTCTGCTCTTTCGATATATTTTATAAAACAAAATATTTATTTTGAAAAAAAAAATCTTACTAGTTAATAGAAAGATGTTTTAAGTTATGTTTATTAATCACATAAGTCTTAGATGTAGTAATAAGATATATCTTATGCAATAAAATAAAAATAAAAATGTTAAACATAACTCCAACAAAAAAACCTTATTCATGACAATTTTCATTTATAAACATTATTTTACATATTCAGTTAATCTAAATTTAACGTAAAATAACTTAGAACTTATTTTAATAATTAAATGCTTAACATAAACGACATACAGAATACGTGCTGTATAGTGATCGCAATTCTCTGTGCAAGATATGAACCAATTCTCTTGTCACCAGTAACATCGATGAAACGTGGGGCTGAATGGTTTAAAAAATGGTTTAAATTAACTTAAATCCAATCAAATGAAAAAGTTTTAGTTTCAACATCGGAAATCATTAGAACATACGGAAAGATTTTAATGAATTATTCAAAGGACTATACTATATTTTGAATATTATATCCACTGTCAGTAAAACTGCGCTCTTACTTAATACAGAAGTTTATTTAACTAACCATTTTCAATATTTGCCAATTACATTTTCTGCAATGAGATCGAGAAAACAAGAAAAAATTTGTCCATTTTTATGAAACGGAAGTGGCAAATGAGCATGCAATCCTTTTAACGTTAAGGGCTCATTGCCTTCCTTGAAATTTGATAACTTTGCGTCGAACCTCCTGAGGACAGGTTGGAAACAATAAAAAAGTGAATTTGCTGCCCCTTGAAATCATAATATAGAAGAACTACGCAAATTAAAATATTTTATTAACTATATGTTACATTATATTATATAACGGTACTCACGATTAAAGCTTTTTAATTGCCGATATTTCGAACCAGTTCCATGGTACGTGGTCACGGCGAAACCTAATATATGTATAACTATGTAACACAGTGTCTGCTTTAATATTAATTTAAAATCGTAAATGATATGTTAATTACAATAATGGAAACATTATAACGAAATATACTAAAAAACTAGACAATCCCGTATTTCCGCGTTAATTTCTCCTTCTTGTCACCTTCGCAGTTCCCAGAATTTGAATATCGCTCGGCCTTATGCCTAAGATCAATTTGTAGCAGAAATAAAAACCATTTGACATTGACTTTCTATTATATATTAAACTAGGTACTTATTTAATATTATTTATATATACATAAATCCGTCTTTCAAGACATTAAGTATAACCTAACAATTCACCGCAGTTGGCGGCCATTGTTTTTTCTTATTTTATTGGCGGGACGCACAGGAAGGCGCGAGTCTATGCAAATTGTAAACATGCTAATATCCTCAACATTTACGGGCTTAAACCGCGTTTTCATCGACGCGATTTTGTGACTCCAATTATTTTAGTGCGCTTAAAAATAACATTACTTTTTATTCAATATAAAATAATGAATGAAATTTAAGAAATATCTCCAATTTATTAACTTCAGTATATTTTTGTAAATAACATATAACGGCTTAACTAACGTTTTCATCGACGCGATTTTTTCACTATTTGAGAGCGTGTAAAAATAGCTTTATTTTTTATTCGATATAAAAAATATGTAACCTTTATACCAACTATAAATACATACAGCAACACAAACACAATATAAAATGATTTACAATACAATATAAAACAATAAATGATAGAACAAAATATTCCTTTGTAACAAAAAAAATATGACATAAAACATTTTAAATTTATTGACTTCATAATGTCTTTTAGTGAATAGGTATATCTTAATAATTAAGCAAAATACGTGATCAATTATAACATGAACATGGATGGATAAGTTTTTGTGATTCTTTTTGATTTTTGTAACGTAAAAGAGCCTAAAATGATCGTTATACTAAGCTTGGCGATTAAAAACGCGTTAACATTCTTCTACCTCAACTGTATGTTTATGGAAAATACATTTATTTTGCGGCTTCTTAATTGGTTTATTTAATTTTATGATCCCTATATATTAATTTGAACGGATGTTAAGCCAGTGTTTATGGACTTTTAGAATTAGTTACTGCGACGTACTAAAGTATAGTACGTCTTAATAAAATTCGAATAATAGTAAATTAAGCGAAGACTTATTGAAAATGCTTAAAGGAAAGTCACCTCCGTATTTCTTATAATTATTCACTTACAATCAACAATCAAACTCTAATTATAATAAAAGCCTAACCTAAACAATCTAAAGGTAGTCCGCGCCCAAGCGGCATGGTTCCAAGAACACTAACTGCATTCCCGTTGAATAGCAATCGCAATTCTCTGCGCGATATAAGAACCAGCCCTCTTGTTACCGCCGGCGCCGATCAAATGTGGTACTTGTTTGAAAATTTCTTT
This sequence comes from Phocides pigmalion okeechobee, assembly GCA_018251015.1. Classification (NCBI taxonomy): domain Eukaryota; kingdom Metazoa; phylum Arthropoda; class Insecta; order Lepidoptera; family Hesperiidae; genus Phocides; species Phocides pigmalion. Next base: position 2,568 of record DWON01000300.1, on the reverse strand, counting down.
GACACACAGACCCCAATTTTAGCTCAACATCTCAAAATATGTGTCTCTTCCTATCATAAGAACCACCATATCAAGTTCTTCCACCTTCGAAAGATGGAAGAACTTCAGTTCGACCGGGGAGGTACCACCGCCGCCGTCATATTCCGCCGTAGAGCATTACTTGTGTTTCGGTTGGAGAGGTGCGGTTGCCGGCTACACTTTGAAGCGAGGTGACCATCTTAGTGCTCAGGAGTAGCCACGTATCTACGTTCGAGCTCAGATAGGATTTCGGTCATGTTCGCGGTTTTACGTGGATATTTATGGGCTGCGACTTCTTAACATCAGGCGGTTTGCATGCTCGTTTACTACTCTTCTCACATAAAAAATACAATTTCACATGTTCCCTTAAAATATGAGACAAGAGATAGTTTAAAGTCTGATAGTAAAGGAGAATAAAATCGCAATAACAACAGCGTCCTAAGTAGCCCTGACACTTGTACCGTAGCAAACGAAGCTTGCTGTATCCGCTTAATATCGACTGCTTAGCATTCGCCGAGCGGTCGCCACTGGACGACCTAATTTCATTTTATTAACTCCTTTAATGGATATTCTCTTTTTAGTTTCACTCAGCAGAGTTACATTGTGTACGTGTGATAGTGTTAAAACCATTTAATGTTGGCTCACTGCCGTTCTAGGAATTTGATAACTGCGGATCCTGAGGACAGAATGGACGATCGAAAAAGTGAATTTGCTACCCTTTAAATCAAAACATGGTATCGAAATCAAATATTTTATTTAGTTATATGGTAATTAGAATAATTAATACTCTTTCCGGATTACGGGCGTTAATTCTTTTTACGGATGATATGATATTTAGAAGTTACTTGCTTACTAGAAACTAGGGTAAATCCGTGATTTTGCTCGCAAAATATACACTTGAAACCAACCAACCAACTTAACACAAAACTGGTCACAGTGACCACGCAAAAGGAAATAGACTACATACATATGTACATGCTTGTTACTTCAAGTTAATATAACATTAATGTTGTTTCCATGACGCAGATACTCAAAATTACTATTATACTACTAGTATGATTATTAAAACTTCTTTAACCCTATAAAGTGAAAAAAAACTGAGTAAAGTAATGAAGGCTCATTCATAGGGTCCCATTAACCCTTAGGAAACATTAATAAAACTGAGTAAGTCTCTCGCAGTGTGCAATTAAAAGTCAAATTCGCTCACCGGGTCAGAAACTGGCAATTAGCACGTGCACCCGGCCTGTTTGCACAGCTGATTTGCGCAAACATGTGCATATTCTTTCGTAACTCTTGTTCTAAAACTCTTCACTACTAGATGATAGAACTAGAGTTCCATTGGAAAGGTGCCATTAGCGTCCTCATAATCTGTCGTGAAGAAACTCTCGATTCAAATTCAAATATTTTACTTCACTGTAAGTTATTTACATACACTTAATGAATGACAAGGGTACAAAGTAAAATCAGTACATCGGCTTTGAACGCTTCTTAGCTAAGGTTGACCACGAGTAAAAAGCCGGCGGAAAACTCTCAGGACTCCATACAGAATATCTCTCCCTGCGGAAAAAACCTTCGGGGACCGCTTAGACTGGAAAAAATAGTAGATCAAATTTTGTTTGGAATTGGAATTCATTTTAAACTAGAATTGAGTAATAAAAAGGTAGAAATAATATGTGATAAGAGAATTGCACCACATCGCACGTAGAGTATGAGAGTAGCACGATTGTCATTCATTACGGAATTTCAGTCATCGTTCTTGGCATGCCGCAAGGGGCACGTTTTATCTTTAGATTGTTTATTTTAGGCCTTTATTATAATTATTTTTATGGTATTCCATATCAGATTTGTAATTATAAAATAAAATTAGCATCCCCAAAGATAGTAAAACAGCGGATGGGATTTTCAAGTCGTTTTTTAGTTAAAATTATTGCCGTTATTGAATTCAAAAGTAACTTAAATATAACTAAACATTAATTAAGTTACATTTGAGTAAAATGTAATCGTAAAATGATTTTACGATACGACGGGTAGTCACGATTAAGGGTTTTTAATTACCGATATTTCGAACCAGTTGCATAGTCCGTGCTCACGGCCAAGGCCGGTTCCAAATATCGACTATTAGAATAGCATCAATCGTGAGTACCCTTTATATAGTAAAATTCCGCCGTGATATTACTTTTAAATTAATTAAGTTAGTTCCCGCTGCGTGTGATTAGTTGAATTCGTCCGTTGAATCAGAAACGAAATATGCAATTAGTATACGCAGCGGACTGTTTGCGCGGCTAATTTGCATGTACACATATACGCATGTAATTTGTAATTAGCTTCGTACCTTTGTAATTAGGTCGCTAGTTCCTTAGCGTATGAAAAGTATCGAATGAAAAACCGTTTTTAGCATATGAAAAGTAAATAATAATTTAAAGGTTGGAAAACTATAGTTCGACCGGGGAGGTACCACCGCCGCTCTCGTAATCCGCCGTAAAGCATTACTTGTATTTCGATTGGACAAATACAGTCGTCGGCTACAATTTGAAGTGAGGCGAACACCTT
>DWON01000299.1:0-36879 GCA_018251015.1 Phocides pigmalion okeechobee | reverse complement strand
TGAAACCGATTAATATGATCATATGTTATATGTTATTTTTTATTCGTATCATGTTTCAGCTCTTCACATTTTTGATGGCTTTTAAAAACACCTTTATATAAAACCTGTCCACCTGTGTTTTTAAGGAAGAAGCTTTTAATAAAAATATTTGATGTAAAGTGGAATATTTCGTAGAACTTCTATTGAATCTTATAAAATATAATCATAAAATATTTTTTTTTCCTACGGACAAAATCAAGTGGATTTACTTTTAATATATTTAATGCGTTTTGAAACTAAATCAGCATAGAGCATCAAATAAATTATATAGGTTAATGTGAATGTTCTTGAATACAATAAAAGTGGTTTGTCTCTTGTCTCTTTTTTACTTTTACATCACATAAATATGCCGTATTACAAAACAATTATGAATAATCATAATCGATTATTATCTAATTCAGATACAGATCGTAAATCAGATACAGAAATGGTCACATACGCACTACTAGAGACAATAAGATTGGTGATACCTCCCCCGTCTAAAGTGGTTCTTCCCTCTTTGAAAATGTAAGAATAGTCGTATTAAAGCACGCTTCCAGGTACACTAAGAATCTAGCGAACTCATCGTAAGTTTCTTAAACTGGAACGCGACGAATATAAAATCTATGCGCTTATCCAAAACAGTTATTTGCCGAGTCGATTTGCAGTCGTTGAAACAAATCGATTCGTGCGTAGGGTTTCAACGGTGAATTCCTCTGTACATTCACTCGAAACTAATGTAACGCGACTTCTGTTTACATATGTTGTAATAACACTATAAAACACAACATAGCTTGTAATATAGTAAATCTCAGTGCAATGTAGATGCCTTTGTAATAAATATATTATCACCTAAACATATAAGTTAATGTAACAGCGCTTTTTAATGAGAAACATCTATTAAGACATTTTGCGTTTGGTTTGTTTTCATTTGTGCGAGTCCGCAAAGGGCATGATGCTCTGCGATGCCGTTTTACCACTCTGTCTAAGCTATATTTATTTGCCTAGTTTATATATTTTTATGTTTATATATTTTGTTTTAAAAATAATAAGAAAAAGCATTAATTTTATTAATTTATATCTTTTTATTTATTTTATTCTGTATATTTTATTTATTCATATTTTAAGTATAAATTCTTTTAAAAATCGTCAATTGTAATATTTCACGTCTCTCGACTGCATTTCTTTATATTAAAGAGACTTTATTACAGTCTCTTTAATATATATCTTTAATATGCCAAAAATCAATTTAATTTAATCAAAATTCATCTTTTCCCAATTGACACTACATCCTATCGCTATCCTATCAAGTAGTGTACTTGCGACGTTTTATTTAGACCCAATGATACATTCAAAATGATTACTTAGTTTTTTATTTTAATCTACTGCCATTCCGGAATATAATAAAAAGGTACTGAAACTCTCAATAAAACGAGAAAGAAGATAATCATTTTATATTCTGATATTGTTGTTCCATGTTAAAAAAACATCTATTGATATAATATAACTAAAATACGTGCAACTTCACGGCGTGACAGCAAGAATAGCTTGATATGACTGAGTGAATGTTGATCAACTGCTCATAATCCTGATAAGGGTGGGATAGCTGTAGGGCACTTTCCTTAGAGAAAATTCAGCTTTAGTCTCAGTCTGGTAAAAAGCACGATAAACTGTATAAGATTTTTTTATATTTTACTACGTAACGCGTGCTGATGATGAACGAGTTTTAGATTTTACTATATGTACCGGGTACGCACGATTAACCATTGATTGATTGATTGCCGTGACCACGACCCATACAAATGATTCGAAACATATGCAATCAAAAATAAAAAATTGTTAATCGTGCGTACCTAGTACATATCATAAATGTATAAATAGTTTAAAATCATATGTTACCAGTTTTTAACGCCAATATTAAAATTTTATTAAGTTTAACTTTATAAATTTTACAAGATACTAATACAAATCCATGTTTCCTTCAACAACTGTTCAATTTGCCACATTATGTAATCGGAACGTACTGCTACATCGGTCATTACCGTGTACTGTCCCCACAATGGTACATTTTCTATTTGTCTTGAACTCGTTGACGGCAAGGTGAAAGGTAAACGTGAGCAGTGCTTTTTGTCACATGTCGTTTAATTAGCGTACGTTAGTTCATCCATGTACATCGTATTGTAATACTGTGATAATAATGCTACTTGAATCCAGCCAACGCCTCCAGCAGTACGATGTATAAATGTCTACAACAACCGTACAACTATATTTGGTTTTTTTATTATTATTTCTCATAATTCTGGTATAAGAGTGATGGCGGACTTCTTACAAACAAACGCATTTTTTTTCTTATCCTTAGTTATCGATAGCGTTTACACAGACTTACATTTTCAACTTTCGTTCATCATATAATACATGGTAATGTAATATTTATTTGTAAAAATATCTTTAAACTGACTTATTACAATCCAATTTATTATTTTAAAACCCAAGTGTAAATACAGAATTTTGAATTGTGTTGTTCGCTTCTTAAATTAAAAATAGATATATTTTTTAAACCTTGCAGGATACGTTTCCGAGGGATATGAATTACGAGGATGCGTGTACATTACACCAAAGAGGCTCAGAGTAAATTACAAATAAACACTATTATCGTTCATACTGCAAGAAACTACAAAATTAAATCTAAGTGTTTATTTATTCAGTCGGACAGATTTCTCTTTCCTATACAAACCAGGAATGATCAATCAAACGCATGTAAATCCGCCACGAGTAATTACCGATTGAAGGAAGTTGCCGCTCTTTAACGTCGAAAGCGAGGAAATCAGCTGAACATTTTCTCTAAATAGGCACTGAGATGTGCAAAACATAAATTGATTTTATATGCCTAACGACGCGCCCCTGCTTCGCGCTAGACTTTTCTCTTCTACATATTATGTACTTTATACATAAACGCTCCTCTTGAATTGTCTATTGGTGAAAACCGCATTAAATTTCGTTGCGTGGTTTGGAAGATCTAAACGTACAGATGGAGGTAAACGACTTGGTTTTATACTTAGTAGAAATAATGGGCGTGTTTTATTGACGCCAATCCATTATCATCATCAACTTACATATAATTATCCCACTGATGGGTTCTTGTCTCTTGGAATTAGGTGGGTTAAGCCATAGACCAAGTGCTGATTAGTTGCAGATCAGTACACGTCACACATCTTTGAGAACTTTTAGGAGAACTCGCAGGCATGAAGTGATAATTAATTGCTAACAATAATTTGAAAAATATAAGTTGGATTTTAGAGATTAGAACCCTGAACATCAGTATGAAAAGTCGATGTATTAACCCTTCGACTAAAACTCTTTTTTGAAAAATATGCTCAAAGAAACTATGTATTAGGCACAAATCTCCTTTCAATATAAAGAGATGTCTGAAGCTTACTTCACTATACTGCAAGCACACTTCACCACAATCCATTACATACGGATCAAATAGAGGCTAGTGGCTAACCTATCAGAACGACACATACAAATCCTTTATAAGGCCTCCAACAGACCTGATGGTACCTAAAATTAGTAACGAAAATTGTGCCTTTAAATATTTATTCAATTCAATTGTAATTCCATAAAAAATATTATATAAACAATACTAAAATCGTTACCTACAATCAAAAAGTTACATTAAATCTTTTGAAGCTTTCTTATGTTTTAAAAGTAGCAAGCGTGCAGGGCACCTGATGCTAGTAGTTTCTACATTCCATAGACAACTATGTCCTAAAGAAAACTAAAATCTTACCAGACGTCGTGCGGAGTTGCCTTAGGATTCCTAAGGACTGAGATGATTACCCCATTTGAAATTATAGCGACATCTCTTCAATCGGAACACAAAAACTGCTTTATGGCGGATTATGAAAGCGGTAGTACCTCCCGGTCGAACTGTATTTGTACCTTGGAAACATGCATTTGAAACAAATATAATATAAAACAAGATTAAATAATCCCCTTGGCGCGATTTTCACCTCCCGCCCCTTAAATTTAAGGTCGCATATTACTCGTAGATAACTCTGACTTTTCTTCACTATATGGGTCTTGTAGAACAAACTGCTTATACACACAATCCTAAATACTGACGCAAACAGTTTGTAGGCATATTCATTTTTGAACATATCTAAATGCACAAAAAATACATGTTGTTAAAACCATTCACTTCAAAAACCGGATTATTTCGTAAAGAAAAAATATAAATTATCAGCATCTCACGTAAAAATTCCAACGAAATGCCAAAATTTGAATTAAAACGTTAATGGTCCAAGCTGGCATTTGCCTTTTATTACTGTAGACGCAATTTGAGCGAGTTTTTTGAGTGGCCAGTTGATGTGACCTCTCTGAATCCATTCAGTTTTTATTCCATCGTATTGAATGTAACATTTCGAGTGGCAAGAGAGTCCTTTTAAAGATGGTAGGTCCCCGCGTCTCGCTGCTACTCCAGAGTAGAGTTGCCAAATAGGATAAACGAACAGGACAAAATTAAATAATCTGTTATAAAGAAAAAATAACATATAAATTCTGTAATCATCTTCGAATGTCGTTAAGAAACATATTAGTATTAAATCTTAAGACTATCATCTTATAACTTTATAAGAAAAATATGAGGTGAGTACAGTAACGTATTTTGGATGCAATTTGGCTACAATAACACTCTTTTTAATTTACGTTTTGAAAACAGGCATTAATGGACATAAATATGTTCTACAAATTCATTCAGGTCTAAAATCACAGTGTAAATGATTTGAGTAATTATACAGCAATATAATCCGTGTTTTACTGATTGTAAAGCTGTATAAATAGTCACATCTCATTAGTATTACTTTCAAAATAGTTCAAACAGTGCGGTATTTCATACCAGAATACATTTCTTTAAAAAGATGTTTAGGGTATGTATATGTGTATTTATATATTTCACTATACCATGTAGTAGTAAAATAATTACTTTGACTATGGGACAATCCCGTAAAATGGCAACCCTACTCCAGGCCGGTCAGACAGGCTTCGAGATTCCAGAGAGCGGGCGAGATGTTCGCTTTCGAAAGGAATTCGTTGCGAGGGTTTCGCCTCGGATGCTAATTAAAAACTTGTCCACCAAATTTGCATTAATTCTTGTTAATGACACGACATACGGTTGCAAATGTCATGTCGACAACGCTAATAATGCTCATTACTTTTTATCTTTTTTTGTGTTTTATATATTGTTTCATACTCGTTGTTTTCAGGGGTAGATATTTCTTTAAAAGTCAGAAAAACTCTTTAAGATTCGTTTGAAATTGCAAAATATGTAGTAATTTTCCAGGTTACAAATAACTGGTTTATTTTATAAATATATCGTTTCATATCTTAACTCTATTCATAGTATATACAAGTATATGTATGTATACCAAATTATACGTAGAGCAGTGAATATCTGATCTCACTGAACGTAGCCATCAGGTAAATCTCCTCATAATGAAGTTGCAAAATTACCGTAACCTATAACAATATAAAGATAAACGAAAAAGCTTTTTTACGAACGCACCAATACGCACTTATATTTTATAAAACCTTATATTTTAATGGGTTCGTTGCTTGCACGCAAGTTTTCAAATTAGTCTAATTTTAAATACAAAATAGGCTGTATTTATTTCTTTGAACAATGCAATTTTCTTACCAGCAAACCTTTATACGAGATATTTCTTGGAAACTGGGAACGACAAATTAGCCAAGTGTAGGATGGATGTTTGCTCAACATCCGGTCATCTGCCTGGCATGCATATTAAAATTACACTGCCTGCAATATTATTTCTTATTTACACTGTTCCGATAGTATGACCGTAAATAACTTAACGAAGATTACTTTGGAAAAAATAAATCAACTTATTTATCGTTTAAGATATGAAGTCTATTGATAAAATTATCTCGATCACTAACTAATTTATCTCAGCGGAACTTTATTAAAACTAGCAATAGATACTAACTGATAATGATTTGATAAAATAAAGTTAATGTTCAATACAGAACTTTTCAATTATAATTAAATATAAAAGAATAAATCATTATAAGTTACTGATGAACTCTACACCATTATAAATTACACTAAGCGTAGACTCGTTAATGATAAATAAACTTACCCATCCAGTTGCGCCTTGAACTTTCAACTTTATTTCAGGAGAAGTTTAAATGTCACACAATTATAAAAAACTTAAATCACTCAAGCACTACTCACTTATCAAACTACCATGTATGTTGTATCATTAATAAAACATTGTTATAGTTACAAAATAATGAACTGTATAATGTAATATATAAGTCTGTACACACGATATAAAAGACATCAACGGGTATTCGGACGCGCGCGCTCCTCGGTGGCCGACGGAGTACTGAACCCCATCTCAACACACCGTGTACTATCTCCTCTGTTAACTTAAAGTTCCTGATAACGTACGCTAAGGTATCTCGAAAACAAAAAGTCCTTATTTTTTGTCCCCTTCAGACTAGTCATTCTAACAGACATAAACATGAATGGCCTTTATACGTGTGTTTAAATTTGCTACTTTCTGCCAATTAGTACGAGATTGTGACTGTGAAATACAATCATTCTTTTCCTTTAGTAGTGTGTACATGCGTAGTTGGATAACTGAAATTCATGCACTATTTTTAGCATGAGCGATGACCGCGCTTTTTTGGATTTTTTTCTTTAATGTAATATGTGGTACAGCGCAGACGCCGGGCATGCGGTCGATTGATACAATCATGGAGAAAAGTAAATGGTTCTTAATAAACGGTGCACCACAAGTGCACTAAGTTGAACTTTTTATCGGGAGCTTTAAGCTCGGCGGTGAGTTAAATAAAGTGGTTTCTAAATATAAACGGCGTATCTGGACAGCCCATTGGCAGGTGCAAGCCTACGCGTCTCGCTTTTTTGCGAGTGCGTCTATTTTTTTATATGTTTTACGTTTTTTACAGAGACAATTTTATAATTAAAGCCTGTGAATTTATCGCGGCCGGCGAAAGAGTTTTACCGAGAAACCACGGTTGTTGATACACCGTGTAACATTGTTACGCCGTTTTCATGTACACTAAGTATAACGATGGAATTTTATCGACTAGCACCTTGGTCTAGTGGTTAATAGATATAACTACTTAGCCGACGGTCGTGGATTCGATTTCCATTCAGCAAAAAATGTGCGATAAGCATGAGTGTTTTAAACTAATATTAAGGATTTTAAATTAATATTATAGCAAAAGTTATAAATTTTGCGATGTACGGGATACCCATGTTACCTATTATTGATTGCCGATTGATTATCTTTTTACATACTCTAACCACTGGATTGCACGTTCGTGGTATGATTTTAAGTTATAGTATTTCTTCTGTATCTAAATGGAAAATTACTAAGGACGTAATTAAAAATATTTAGGTGTATGTATGTTTATTTGTGTTCTTTACAGCACAGGCTCTATCTAATTTGGAATCGGATACATGTGTGAGTTGTCCCAACATATTATTCGTTATTAATATTATTATTTGCAAGGTGGTAGAACTATAGTTTTGACCTTAGAGGTACTACCGTTGCACTCATAATCCTCCATGAAGTATTTCTTGTGTTTCAGTTGAAGAGGTGTGGTTGCCGCCTACACTTATAAACAAGAAAAATATATCAGTCCTCAGGAGTAGCAACGCAACTACGCACGACGTCTGATAGGACTTCAGTCTTGTTTGCGGTTATATATGGATGTTCATGCTGCAAGGTCTACTTATCATCAGATGGCTTGAACATCTATTTGCTACACATCTTATTTACAAAACAAATCTTGTCTATCATTAGTATTCGGATTTAAGTGTTAACATGATAAGGTAAAAATGACTTCAAGGTTTAAATTAAGGATTTAGTGGATGTTAATCTAACTGTTTGTTAGTTTCTTCTCCAAAATAGGTTGGTAGTTTAAAGATTTTATAAATTTGTAAATTATCTATTTTGAATTAAAATATTTCAATTCGATTTTACTTTGCTTTCAATATCCCAGAAACAAAATACATATATTATTATCAAAATTCATAATAAATTTATTCTTTCTACAAAACAAAGTACTAAATTGTTATAACAGACTGCCAAGTATAATTAAGCATTAATAAATTCGCTCAAGTCGAATTAGAGACAGAAAAAGTAAAATTACGGCATGCATTGTAATCAATTCATCTCGCGAAATCTCATCGGAAGTTCTTATGTGTATAGGCTTAAAGTCACAAATTGATATGCCATTTACTCCACAGATGTAAAAAGTGTAATTACGAAGAATCATAGCAAGCATCTATACTCCCACGGTAAAGTACAGCTATTACAAAAAATGATAAAGAGTAGAACGGAAGAGACACTCTACCCGGTAACAGCTTTGTAGTCATTCAACACATTTTTGCCTGAAATGAAGCCGATAGGAGAAGTTCTATTAATTCATTTTGAATGGAATGGAAAGTATTGACTCCGTATCATGATGTGGTCTCCATTTTCGTCTTCTTAAAACTCGTAAAAAATGTTACTTACACATGTACCATAATGACAATGAGATCAGGACACAAGTCTCTTTAATGTTTATATTATTAAACCGATGTTTTACTTCGTGGGAATTCCCACTGTAGCAATATGTGTGACATACTCGTAATTGCCAAACGTAAGCAAAATACAGTAACACCTAGACCCCGAACTAAAATCTAAATTCAATCAGCCAATTCATTCGGCCAAATCGAACCTCGAACCATTTGATTACTGGAGAAATCTTCTTTAAGTTAATTAATAAATAGTCAATAACATTAACAATATTACGAAGTAAATTTTAAAATCTTCAAACATATTTTCATTCGCATGCTGCTCTGGATTTTTATCTAATCTTACAAAGGACATTCACCTGTGAAGCTTTTGAAAGAATTTATTACGGTGCTTATTATTAAGAGATACCTTTTTCTATTTCGCTTATATTCACTATTGCCGTTTGTTTGGATGACATGTAACTTACCACTTTTTTATAAATCTTTTCGAAACCTATAAATAAAAAACCAACATACTATTGAGCTGCAATACCCACCCCACTTTAGATGGACTGCAAGCCTGTTTATTATTATGCATTTCTATTGCAAAAAATCTCTACTTTACCGGATTTACATAAATTAACGCGTTTGTCACTCAGTTGCATAATTTATTCAATAAAACATAGATGTTACTTAGTTAATTACTCAGGATGTATGAAATTAATTGTGACCGGAAACTTTTCATAAAGTTGAAAGCAGGTTCGATTGGTTTCATTAAATTAATAAAGTTATTTCACTTCCCTTACCTTCATTTTTATCACGAAGTCAATGTGTTTCAACATGTTTTAATTAATTATGCTTAAAGTTAATTATCATTTGCTTTTATGGTGGAGGAAAACATGATGAACCTGTATTTCCGAGTGTTCTTTGAGGTGTATGGGAAGTCTATCAATCCGCAATTGGGATTGGGACTTGTCCCAAAATTTTATTTAATATTAATATTATTATTTGCAAGATAACAGAATTATAGTTTGATCGTGGAGGTACTATAGCTGCCCTTATAATCCGCTGTAAGGTATTTCTTGTGTTACGGTTGGAGAGATGTGGTTGGCGGCTACACTTATAAAAGCGACGAACAAGTCTATCAATTCGCGCTTAGCCATAGACTGTAGCCTCATCTTATTCATTTTGACAAGAGACCCCCGTACAATGAGATAGTAATACTTTCGTTGAAGTCGGTAGAGGTTCACTTCTATAGAATTTGGAGTTGATTACAGAATTCTATGGATGACAGTGACCATGCTTGATAGCATTTGTATTTTTACGCATAAATTAATGATGGAAATGCGATCATTGATATTTTGAAGTGACTAATTCGCAGATGTTTTTAAATAAGGTATTACATTTAATAGTATAAGCGATATGTTAATTAAGTACCAATTTTAGTGGACCGATAAATTAGTAAATATTGGTATATTTTTTTCCTTACTATGTAAACATTTTTTATTTTACATTAATTATTTTTTATGTATGCATTTTTCATCAAATACCGTTTTTAGAAATAGACCTAGCAGCATCTTTTCCTATTTCAAATACTATTGAAATCAGTTCGAGTAGCACTTACAGCAATCATTGAGAAATCATGTATTGTTAAATTTGCTACTTCACAGATATAAAAACACTAAATATAGTTTAATTAGTTCAAGAAGCTGTAATTTAGCTATTCATAACAATGCCCGTTGAGTTCAGGCAGACACGAGACACGCGACGTCGGAAGAAAGCGGCGTGCCGTGACAGTTTCCATGAGACATCGGGTCACACTATACTATTTACAATAGAATACACTACCATACGTATAAAACGTCATAACAAACGACAAAGTATGTATCTACAGATTTAGGGAAAAATCACTCTTATGAAATGGAAAAATAAAAAATAATAAAAAGAACCGCTAAAGACTATTAGGTGTTCAAAATACATATGTATAATATTCTAAGTAAAGAATGAATTTAAAAATAAAAATCCTAATGAAAATAAACCGGCATATTAGCTACAGTTATTGAGAAATTATTCATTCATAAAATTAATTAATTTAATTTCAATAATTTAATTGTATAATGTTGATGTTAAATGAGCCGTGTTTTCTCTGGACATCTGTCACTAACGAAATAGTCCACAAGTGATCGTACCTGTAGGGTTTGTCCTAAAAAGTAACATCGATGAACCCATTTTCAGCGCAAAATAAGTCTTGTTTTTTGGCGAACAGGCACGGTTTTCGCCTTGTATGACCATCCGTGTTTCCATAAGTAGCAACATATCTTAAACGACTTCAATCAAAGTTGGTTACAGTTGATGACAGTGACCACCAACCATCTAGTAGAATGCATGCTTGTTTACTACGTAAATAAAATAAATATCCTGCGTTCTAGGGGGATAACCTTGCTTACCTTACGACTTATAGATATTAAATAATAAATAAAGTTTGATTTTTTTTATTATGAAAGAGTAAGAAACGGGCATGCAAGCCAACTGATGTTAAGTGGATACTGCAGCCCAGGGACAACCACGTCCAATCTCAAATAGAACAGAAATTCTATTTAAGGATAGACGCGGATGCGTTCCTACTCTTGAGGACTAAGATGGTCGCCTCGAATAATGTGTACCACACCTCCCCAACCGAAACACAATACATGAAGGACATGTTTCTTTACGGCGGGTTATGAGGGTAGCGGTGGTGCCGCCCCGGGTGTGCTCTAACGGCTCTACCACCTTTAAACAATAAAACGTAGCACTACAAACATTACTATATGCAATCAATCCAAAGAAATTTGAACCTACATTAATAATTCTGTTATTATAAAGAATATTATCTGATAGTTTACAGTGCAAAATAATTAAGAAACATGACTTGAAAATATCCTGATAGTAAACGAATGCTTGATCCAATTACATTATTGTTATTATAGTATATTGCTTAATATTACTCTAGATTTTATCTACAATACCGCTACCACCTAAACCATGATGGTTAGATAGACAAATAACGGACAATCGCAGATTAATATTGCCGATTAAGTAATAATATTGCTGAAGTATGACCGTTGAAACTAAAATTAACGTACGTATATATAAAATTGAGTAGATATTTTAATTGAGTAGATAATTTTAAAAGTTCCATTACCATATATACCATAGGCTTTTAAAGAATAGTTTAGGCATCAGTCTTCTACAGTATAGAAAATAAAAAATAATTCCAATAATATCTCATCATTTATGTGAATATCGTGGAGACAAATAAACGGGTAATATTTTTATTATGTTTTTTGCATACCTTCCAGATAACTTTATCTATTGTACAATCCATTACTGATGTCTGGACAAGGAACTCCTCTCAGAATGAAAAGAATTAGGTCATCGTCCACGACGCTCGGGGTGCGGAATGATATACTTCACGCTTTACGAACTTTATGAAGAATTGTCAGGCAGTTTTTCACGGGATGTTTTCCTTCACCCATTAAATCAAGTCATAAGTAATTTCGAATACGTATATAACTACGCAAAATTAAAGATGCGTGCGTAGAAGAGATTCGATTCTGTCAACCGTCCAACGTCAAAGTTTTTTATTTATATTTTGTGAAACGGAGTAGCATGCAGGCCACCTGATATCAACTAGTCTCTGAAGACTATAAACATCCAATTTCATTTCAGACAGAACTTTTATCTAAAGTCGTACATACTATTTCTACTACTGAGGACAAATATGGTCGTTTGGCTTGTAAGTTTGTGGAAACTAAACCTCTCCAGTCGAAATATAAGAGTTGCTTCAAGACAAATTGTAAGGTACCTTGAGCAAACCAATCTAATCTACCATCTTCAAAATTAATTTGGCTAGGTATAAAAAATCATATCGGAAAGTAAGACTACTGTTGGCCGAAGTTTGTCTGACGTAGATTGATCGCCGCGGTAACTAACTGAGCTAATAATCACTATCTGCAAACTATCGTTAGATACCCAACGAGATTTATGTCCGGTTATGATCGTATTTTATTCCTGCCTTGACATCTGTGGGTGTGAGATAGCTTACTGCGACTGCAACCATTTGCGCTTTTTTCCTGTACTCCACTTGTTTTTGTAATACTTTTTTGATTTGTGGTACCAATTGAAAAACCAGCTCTTGACACCAAATTTAGAACACAAATTAGTTCTCGCAATTTTGTTGTATATATTTGTATATTTATATTTTAACTAAGCCGCGAATATTTTATATTATTATAATTAGATTATCAAGTACATTTACCCCTACTAAAATGTTTAATATCGTTGAAAAGTCGAAGAAATTATACTCTTAATTAAATAAGCTTTACAAATAAACCTAAAAAAAATTGTAACAAAAAATATTACCCATCAGTAAGTATCGTAAACATAGGCTAATTTGAAATCAGAGGCAGTAAATGCTCACAGCACATAAAAAGGCTGTAAGATTTGCAAATTACCTTACACCAGACATAATCATTACCAGGCACTAGACATAATCTAATGCAAGCGAGGCACGCAATACCGAGTAACGAGAACAGAAGGTGGAATAACATTACAAGGGATCTGTTTGTAACACGTTTCAATCCCTCATTCGCGGCGAAATTGCCGCTTTGAAGCTCGGAAATGAATGTTGCACGTTGGCTCGTTTGTATCAAAATGGAGACAAAACGAAATATAGGATTCGATATTTTACGAGTCAGCAAAAGCAACTTTTTAATAAAAAAAACCTTTAAACCTTTTCAATTCAAATTTGTTTATAAAACTAACATAACCTTGGAATGCATAATAGATTTTTATAATTTGTACATTCAATTTTAGTCAGTATTTTTATTCTTACTCACTGTTTTCATGAATTTCTGTTCTTACTTAAAGTCAGTAACGAAGATTTTAATTCAAAGACAGGAAGGCATTTCTTTATTTACTTCACGTTTTTGTTCTCTCTCAGAGATTACAGCATGTTATTAAGGCGGAGCATCTACTGCGGCGACATCGTAACAACTCTGAGAGAGTAATACTGAGATCGATCATTAGTTCTTTTATTTTCGTTTAGAAGAGTAGAAGACAAGCATGCAAACCACCTGATGCTAAGTGGTCGCTGTAGTCTATGATCACCAACCTTGAAAACGACTCTATCCGAGGATATACGTAAATGCCATTTCTATTTCTGGGAATTAACATGCTCGTCTTCCTAAGTTCAGCCGGTAATCCATTTCTCCAACCGAATAATATATTTTAATCAATTACTTTAATCAATAGATTTTAATCAATTATTGGCTTTAAAAAACCTGATTTTTTTACACCTTTGTGTACACAAACATGCACACGCACATACATACATGTACGCACTTGCACGCATTATAAAAACATTATATTCATTATTATCATTCGTTTGCCTTTATATATTTTCCAACTTAATTTTATAATTTAGTTGCTATTAAATTATCAACATATAAACGAAAAACTCACTCAACAAAGAAAATAAAGTAGATTAACATAAGTTAATTAAAAAGTAATCAATTAATAATACACAGGAATTAAACTAGGTTAACGTAAATTAATCTAGATTAATTTCAATGTATATCCCATATTTATTGTATCCTAGACAGGATTGGGAACAAAAGCGCCCACAGTGCACATATTCGCCGCACAAAGGCACGAGCCTAGCGCAAGTATTGTGCATCACGGAACACATTGCCGACACGCTTACGGGTAGGCGTGGTGCTATCGTGCAGGTGGGTATTCAGTTTGTTATAATGAAGTACAATTTTAACCTAATAAAAATATTTTACCTAAACTTTTACCTAACTTCTGTGCTCCACGATCTTATCCGCGATTATACGTTCGACCGACCCTCGTTCGCGTCTTTGTTCTTTATACGTTTATATTTTAATAGGTAAAATCCACACTCAGTGTAGGCACTAAGCATGGTTACGCTTATATGTAATAAACATGCTTAAAATTGGAGCCACTTTTAAAGAACGTACCTTGATGTAACGTATCTTGAAACTTTGTTCTATAAATGATCTATCAAACTGAAAATATTTTATATGTTTATTGTGACTACTTATCTAGATAAGAATTTCGCAAAATTAACTTAATTAAACATTAAATAAAACCTAAATTATCTAATTTCGTAGTCATAAAAAGAAAAGAACACTGTCTATTTAGCTTTGTGATATTAATATAGCTGGTATATACCCTACTCGCCACATTCTCGTTTTCTGATTTTAATTTATAAATAAGTCGTTATAGCCAAATTTCTCATATGTGTTTTAACGCAAGTTCTCAAATAAAAATTGCCTTTGAAATCCAACATAGATGCATTGAGATAGAAATTTAAATAAAGTTAGTAATTTGTCATCGAAACCATGAAATTGTAACGAAAAGGTAATTTGAAATTCATACTTAGATGGCTATAAAACGAAAACATTTTAGAAAAACCGTAAAAAAATCCAATGATTTATTTCATAATAATGTATAGTATAATGTATATTAGAAGTATGTATAGTATAATGTAATATAGTAGTATTGTAAAATTCTCAAAGCACGCTACAAAATTGCTTTTCAAACCTACGAGTGTAATTAAATGTTATTACGCGTAATGAAATATTTTACGTATTCATTACAATACCGCACACGTCGAACAATCATCGCACTAAAGAAGTACATAATCACGTAAAATCAAAATAAAACTCTAGTACTTGTCATTACTAAGGATGGTATTATTATAAGTATGCAATCGTCGACTATGCAGCTTAACTTTTTAATTGCACGTCTAATTTCTAACGTGAGTTATAAAATTGCATACAGAATACGGGACTGCCTCGCTTGCTTGTAGATATATTATTAAATAGACCATATCTTGCAATCTGTCGGCTCTGAATGGATAATAACGTAGAGACCAGTCGGCTCTTCTATTACGAATAGTACCTCACTCCCGCCCCTTGCTGCAACGAGGAATTGAACTAGCGCTTAAGTCTAATTGCCGAGGGAAGATATACACATTATCGGATCGAACCATGTCATATATAATACAACTAAACGTATTATTATGTATTATATTGAGCCTTATCCCATCTTTTTATTTAAAATTTGTCAATAAAATCTAAAAGACAACAAACATGGACAAATACTGTAAACACTGTGGTCCAGTCAACTTATGATCGGTAAAAAAATATCGATGCCAAAAAAAATCGTTTTTATATTGACATAAAAACGAATAAGATTTACTCCGGATGGTCGTAATTACAAGTGAAATATACATCAAATTTACTTTAAATTGGTTGACATAACAAAAAAATATAATTTGTAAAATGTAAATTAAAGTAATTTTTGTAAAGTGTAAAATTTTAATATTTTTCTGTTAAATTTAAATACCAAACTAGTTTTCAATCCATGTGCCTGCAAAGGTCACTGCCGCACATGGACAGCTTTAAAAATGTTCATAAAGAATAGGAGTCTGAAAGGTAGTAGAACCCATAAGTTCTGTTCGACCGAGGAATTACCACCGCCACAACCATTTCTAAGGTGAAGCTTACTTGCGCTTCGGTAGAAAGGTGTGGTTACCAGCTGGATACAAAGATGCTGGTCTCCAAGCATATCTTTACTTCATAAAGCAAATAATTTATTTACGGTAGGATTTACCAAGTCGTGCTTATCCTAATAAATCCAATAATCACCTAACACAAATAACATCTATCGAATATGTGTAAGATAACTCTAATGTGCTTTGCTATTTCCTTGATTTGAACTTTAATAGGCCCGTTAGACGTTAAATTTATACCTCTGTTTAAGTGATATTAAGGTTACGTTATAACAGGATTTAGCACTCACTAACTCACAAATCTCTCCGTTATTTAAGTTAACATTGGAATAATTTAATTCATTCTAACCAGGATATTCGTATCTTATTCTTTATGCTATTCTTTAGCGATCGAAATTAGAGAACTTCATAAAGTAAGAGAGAGAGTTCATATCTCATAGAGTCGCACGAGATATGAACCGATCCTCTTGTTACCAGCGGTTGGCAGCGTTGACCAATCAAAAAATCAACGAAATCTTCAGAGGCCTATAAAATACCTCCAATCAATGCATTTTACGTTCGACCGATGCATTTTCAATCAATGATACCCATCTATACAGTTTTTGTTCGTCCACGCTAGTCGAGTTCGCGTCCATCATTAACTATTTGAATACCGACCAAATTGCTCCTCTCACGCGAAACACCGATTCATCTTTTTTTCACTTTGTTTTGAATCAACGCCGACACGATCGATGAGAACTGATTTTGTATACAAGTATGAAAGTTACATTGTACTTATTTGCACAAAATAGTGAACGACAACCGCTTGAAAGGTTCGAGGAGGAATGATCAATGTTTGTGTGAAAAAGCTATCGTGGGTCAAGTGGCAAGCTTGTACGTGTTATGCGTAGGTTAAATAATAATATTGGTTGTTACTTCATGTAATATTTACATTTTGAGCCATTTTTAATACAACATTGAAATATTATCAATTAAAAATTCTAACTTGTATTTATCGGACATTCTGTAAGAAGTAAATAGAATCTTACATTTTCATTATAATAAACGTCATGTTTATCAACGTTTTGAATTCTTTCACCTCATTTTGCATCTTCATTTGGCTTAACATAACGTTTGATGCTTTATTTCTTATTATAAGCACAAAAGAGAACAATGCTTTTTCACTCTAATTTCGTGAACAGTTATTCCTGTTTAATAAAATGGTTTCAAAGTACCAAATATGGAAGGATCATTAAAATAAGGGTCTTTTAAAAGATAGTAGTATCTAAATGATCTAGACTTTGGTACAGGTTCTTTCACGTCATTTTCAATTCGTTTTTATTTTAAATTCCAATTATGTGAATGAAAAACTGGTTAGTATTATTATACACAAATTTAAAATTATTTTAAATTGTTTTTTTTTGCAAACTCCAATATTGTGGCGAAAAAACAAGTTCACGATAATAGGTGAGCAATAAATATTAAGAATTGTTGTTAGTCACATAAAGACGAAATACGCCATAACCGAAAAAACGTTATAATAATCGGTGTTTAGGTAGTTAGATTTCATAAGACTTGCTAGACTATCACTGGCATATTAATCAAGAACCTGTTATTATAATTGGTCGCAAAAAAGAGACTCAATACAAAAAGTTCAACGACCGTAATCCATAGTTTTTCTTTGATATTAAATTGTAGATCCGTCTGGTATAAACAGGTGGTAGATGTATAGAATCGGGGAGGTACCGCTAACGCCCTTGTAATCCGTCGTAAGCATTTTCTAGATTTTACATTGGCAGTGAGATTACCGACAATACTTACAAACGAGGCCACCATTTAAGATCATAGGACTAACAGCGCATCCACGTAAGACGAGAAACAACTTTGATCCTATTTCATGTTTTTATGTGGATCTTAGTGAGCTATAGGGACCACTTAGGTACCTTTAAGTCACCTGCATGATCATTTGTATATAAAGAATTAAATTTTAAGAATAACGTAAATATATACATTTGTTATGGAATGCGTCATTTCTTATACATATAAAGTTGCCATCAATCTATAAGAATCTTTAAGCAATTTTGAACTTTCCATTCGAACGTTTTTTTAATGCGTCGTACAAGTTCGTTGTAATGGTTATTTACGTCTAACTTGCGAAACTATTGCAAAAACACTAGTGTCTCAAATTAAGAAATAGTTATCAAATTTAACTTTCTTGTTAAGCACTTGTTACACCATTCCAGTTACCATTGATAGATTATCAGCCTTGATATGTCTACCGTATTTTAAAACTTACGAGACATACTTAACTATTTATTGCTTAACTATCAAAATCCAGCAAACGTACGGTTGTAGGGGTGTATTAATATTAAATCTATAATAACCTGGATTGTTTGGTAGATTAGCTCTGTTAACGATTTTGTTATTTCTTTCTTTTTTATTTTTGGTAGCATAAAAACAATTAATGTAGCTTAAGCACATATAATTAAGATGTAATTGAAACTAAAATAAAATTTCATCCGAAATTCCCATCAGTGGCACTATGCCCAGAACGCTGGTAGCGTTTCCTCGCTATAAGGCAAGCCAAATTATTACTACATGTTTTCATGTATATATTTAACAAATTTTCATGTATATATTTATATATAGTTTAACAAAATGAGAATTCAATTGTTTTTTTTTTGTACCATTATCTGAAAACTACTATTTTTACCTAAAACCCATGTTTACGTTCGGTTCCATTCAAATGTATCTTTAAATATAAATACAAATAAATATACATTTTAAAGAAATTAACACTCCATAAGTATGGAGGTAATAAGGATTACCTTATTATTATAAGGGTAATAAAACAGAATATATTATTTACTTGAATTCTATTTTGTTAAATTAAAATTATGTGAAAAAATCATAAAGAGAGTAAAAAATAACATGGCCTTCTACTCAACACGGGTACCCCTACCCTCAGTGAGCCTGGAGTATCATTTAATACACATTAGAGATAAAGGTTCGCGATCAACATATCTGTCATATGTCATACCTAAAGGTGGGAGAACTATAGTTCGACCGGGGAAGTACCACCACTGACCTCATAATTCGCCGTAAAGCATTACTTGTGTTTCGGTTAGAGAGGTGCAGTTGCTGGCTACACATTGAAGCGAGGCGAGGCTCCATCTTAGTCCTCAGGAGGAGCAACGCATCTACGTTCGAGCTCAGATAGGAATTCGGTGGTTTGCATGCTCGTTTGCTACTATTTTCACATAAAAAAATGTTGCAAACCTCTAAAGTTTAACAACTGTCATCTATCGATTATAACCGTTTATCCTGTGACAACGCGGGCGACACATTTTGGCTACCATTGGTCACCTATCCAATTTATGAGCGCGCGAAACGTTGCTTAATTTTGTAGATGGTTGTAAGCCATAAGCCATAGGACATTGCATGTAATATTTGTATAAGAAATTTTGACTAGTTAAAAAAAAAAAAATTCGCTTAGACCATTTTTTTAACTTTTTGAAGACTATTTACTCCAGTATGATAAAAGATCCCGTTGGGCATATTCGTGATCGATTTATGTATCTTATAAAATTTTCAAAGAACGTGTTCCTATATTAGTATTATGTAGAATATCTTTTAAATTCTACGGAACTCCATAATCTTTACCTAACTTCTATCTAACATATGAAATACGGTAAATAAAATGTGTGTAGGCAAAAAATAATCACAGCACAGTTGTTAATCAAGTTTCTTTGAATACGCAATAACTTTCATCGCGGTGAGAGCGTAATTATTTATTTGCGAATATATAATATTTAAAAATTCATATATTTTGCACATAAACGACATGTTATGCAAAACAGATCATTAGTGTTAATTATGATGTTTACATTGATCTATGGCATAGCAATACTTTTTTTTAAACCCCGATGCAAAAATAAATAGATATCGTAGTTGAAAAACTGGAGAACTTATTTAATCGTTTTTTACTTAAAATTTGCCTAATGAGAAGGCAGCAGGTCATCAATCAATGAAAGTCTTCGTCTCCTGTGGACATTTGTAACACTAGAGGAGAGGAAGAGAGTACTGAGTGTACCTTTTAACGTTTAAATTTAATTTTAGAACACAGCTAAAAATCACAGATAATGTAAATAGACAATATAAATAAATTGTTTCATTGTAGTTTGAAAATTTTTAGCCACATCCTTTGATTTTAGGCTTAATTTTTCATAAAATATTACTCATAACATTCGACGAATTTCTGACCAAACGCGTCAAAAATAAAAAAGAAAACGTGTCTATCATAAAAAATATAAATTAAAAAGCAAACGAATTTCCCGATACACACACTCTGAGTTGACGACGGTAACTTTAAGGTTAATTAACTTTACTTTAATACGCCAACTTAGCTCCAGCTAATGCCCAGCCTATAAACTGCAACTAATATTAATATATTACGTTTTAATTTATTTTACATACATAAACATGCAATCTCAGCTCGCTTCCAATTATGAAATAACATGTACCATTTGCCAGTAAAATATAGAAAACAGATGGAATATAGCGAGAAACTGGTTTCCTATTAATTAAATTTGCTTCTTTGACCGGTCAAACGAACAATAGTCTAATATGTTATCGTGACGCAACCAAATAAACAGAACGAAATTAAGTAAAGGTCAAGGAAAACATTAGTCATCTACCAAAAATAATGAGTCTCAAATTCGATTAAGGTACGATTTTGAATCAATTTAATTAGGGCAGCGCATGCGCATAATGAAAGGCAATAAATACAAGAGGGCGGCAGCGGGCGCCGATGTAATTACCTTCAAAGAAACTTGCATATTTAGGCGGACCACACAGCATGAGACCTACTAATGGAAATTTCATACTAATCATACAAAATATCGAGGAACAATCATCATCTTAATAATTAAGTAATTCTTATCACATAGAAAAAAACCCACAAGATGGCCGAAACTTCGTATCTCTAGCTGTGGTATAAAAAAAGAAACTCACATATTTAGGCGGACCTCACAATAGAGTTATTAAATTTTTCACTTATGTTCATACTATTTTCCATCTAAACGTACATCGTGTATTAAAAATTACTTGTCTTTGGCTTCCCAGAAAACCCTTCCCAAATCCGATAAAAGTCTGTAGAGGAAGTTCAAGGCCAACTACAATGAATCTACTAAGCCTTCATATAAAAAATGAAGTGTTTTTAATGCAGTATTATTCACTCTTCAACTTGAACTTGAAAGAAAACTTAACTTAAAAGGAGTGCTGAGAGGAAATTCTCCGATTTTTTCCCTATCAACTTTACCCAACAAAGCGCTCAAAGCAAATAAACTCATTTTACAGTGCAATTTTGATATTTACTAAGTCTATGCAAATAACATAATGAAATAAAATGTCAGAAATATCAATGTTTTTTCATCTTTATAATAGGGCTTTACGATTATGACACCCTGGTAAGACAATCTTAAACGTATTCTTGACACATACACATTTGATAACTATACTATTCTCTAGCTACTAACGTAAATAATTTCTTAGCATCATGGGACAGTGGATGAATGAGTATACTGTTACAATAGTTAATTTGAATCAATAATTAAATACATTGGGATATCAACAAGAAAAACCTTTTATGATTTTCAGTACGTATCTGTTTTTAGTATACGGCTAACTTAAAGTCTCATTGAAAAAGGCTCGCGGTACAATTTAAAATTTATCTACAAAACGCGTGCCGAACATTATCTTTTGTTCGATATGTCCAACTGGACATGAACCAATTTAATTAAAGAACCTGTTAACGTGATATTATATTGGAAGCAAGCAATATCTCCTCTATTATAACATGCATATTTAAATTATTACTATAAGGTGAAACGTTGCTCATATTGCGGTTTTATTATAGCGAAAAAATACTGAGTTAAGCTATATCGGAATGTTTACACTGAGGGTCTTTTCTCTCACGGAACATTATAAAACGAGGGTGCTAACTGAAACCGACCATACGTGCGTATTACTCTTAAAGTTATCAGTGGTGGTAGAATCGACCTGAAAAGTACCCTGGTCACTTTAATGAGCACCTTGAAGCAATAGTGGTCTGCATTATCGTTTGCTACTTACACAAGAAAGAAGTCTTTAAAATAGTGACTACCATAACATACGCTTAAAACTAGATTACATTTAGTAATCACAAATTAAAATAAATTACCTATTAAAATTATAATATCGACGCTGCTGATGACAAGAAGGTCGGTTTGTAACTCCCGCAGAGAGGTGCTATAACTATTCAACGCGGAAATGCAGCCAGCGTTCTTAGCATCACGCTGCATGGGACTGACTCTCGTTAAATGGTTTAGATTAAACTTTACAAAAAATAGTTTCCATGCCAGATTTGTTAGTATAAAATAAACAAATACTACAAATTGATAATGTTAAAATAATTTCACGATTACGTTGCAAGATTACATAAATAACCTTAGTAAATCATTAATGCAAATAAACTAAACAATCAACAAAATAAGGTGCAGATAAAATTATAAATTACTAAGTATAAAATTATAACACTATTGCTGATGGGTTACTTCAGCGAGATTTAATCAGATATGTTACACTTGTAATTCAGCGTTAATGATCTCGCTATAAAAAGTTTAATGCAAATTACTTAACGCGATACCATCTGGTTGTGTATATAAAAATTATGTTGCAAAAATTATGTTGCGAATAATCAGTGTTCAAGATTTGATCATATTTTTTATTCGCAACGACCCGCCAATAAACTTCACCGTCCCTAAATCAACTTTACAACTTTCAAAATTAAAATCAATTATGCGTACATGTGAAGTAAATCGCACAAATTCGTTAAAACGATTATCGATTGAAGCGTAAAATAACAAGCTTTAAAATGCCGGCTTGTTGGAACACTGATTCTATCTTAAAATGATGAATGTTTTTTGATTACAAGAAATTACGAATTCTTATGAACGAGCAAATATGAAGACAAAACAGAGAATTAATTACATTATAGACACGCCATAGCAAGAGACTCTTCTAATAATCTAAGTTAAAAAAGGACTTTAAAAAAATCATCTTCTGTATTATCTGACAAGCTAACTGCTTTTTTATCAACTAGGCTGCCTTATCTTAGATTGGAACCTCAATGCATATCCAGATTAACCAACTAACCGAAAGACATCTCATATAAGGTACCAACTCCCGCTGAGAACTTCACCTAGCCTTAGTAATTTTACTAGGTAGTAATTTTAATTCACAATGAAATTAGTTTTGATAAGGTCAGAATCTACAACTAGAGCCTTGGCTTTTAACTTATCTCAATGCTAACTCAATGAGATTAATATCAATGAGTATAGTATTATTAAATAAATAAGTGTACATTTTTACAAGCGTAAAGTGTTATTGACGTGTAAATTCATATTAATATTATTATAACATAGTATTTATTTACATAATAAACTAATCTACACTGAAATTTAAACATAATTATAAAAAAAAATATTTGCAGGAAGTTCGTGGTCATACGATATGATCCCAAGAACGCGGGCGGCACTTGTTAAATAGCGATCGCGATTCTCTGCGCACGATACGAACCTGCTTTATTATTACCAGCAGCATCGATTTAAAAAACTAATTCTATAGACAAATTTTGGCACTTTTATTTAATGTTTGAATAATATTATAATGGTGATAAACTAAAATATCACACTTCCTAATTAATTTGACTTATACTATGCAAATAAGACAGGCAAAATTGATCTGGATTAACATAAAGCCATTATAACACAGTCTCATTGGTATAATTCTTTCGAAAACACTAGAATGGGCTTATAAATATTTATGAAGATAATTCTAACATGGGACGCGGGCAAGGATTCATATTCTTTGACAATGGACACGGCTCGGTATCACCAGGCCCAATAAGGGATAAAATACGAATAGCATCGATGCAACTATTTGTCATAAGTATTGAAGTGTTGCAGTAGATTCCAATTGTCGGGGCAATAACACCCTACCAATATTATAAATGTGAAACTGTCTATGTTTGTATGTAGATATATTCCATTATGACGTTAATTGATAATCTAACGGAACGAATATGGATTTTCTAGAAGAGGTATGTATGTCTGTTCGCATAACATGTAAAATTATAATTTTGCTATTGATATTTTATCAACTGCTTCAGTAGTAGTAACTTACTGATATCTATTTTGATTTTTGACTCCAGACATTGATTTGAAATCATTTTAAAATCAAAGGGATTTCCCCTTTGATTTTAAATATTGTAAAATATTGTAAGGACGCCCCCGTGTCTGCAAGTTCTTCATACCACTCCCCAAATTATTTCAAATAATATACAATCCTTCCCTTTCTCAAAAGAGGCAAAAGCCCAAAGTAACCCTTGATAGACTAGCAGAAAACTTTATTTTCTTCTTCATATGACATAAAGAGATATCCAGGTATTTTATCAGATAAAAATTGTTTCACTGAAGCGTCGTATTCAATATCCAATAACATCGTCTGTTTGGTATTTTGTACTGTATTTCTTTATTAGCTACGATACACTACTAAATTATTAAGCGAATTATTTTAAATAAACCAATTTCCAGTTCACAACGCACTGGTTCAGGTGATAGGAGATAATTTTTCGTAACATCACCTCTCGGTATATCTGAGATTGGATCTAGGAGTGATCACATGAATTCTTGGACACACCGAGCGGAGCTTGTAGATGCTATCTAAACATCTTAAATTATTGTCTAGAGCTACCTCCGCTCTCATCTTGCGTTATAATCATGGAGCCGACTCGCAAATGACCATCAACTGGATGAGGCACGTTTGCACTTTCTAGTTTTTATAGTAACCTTGGTTTAAGGGACTCATAAGATTTGTCATGTTTTATTATATAGAACTCTAAGACATCTGAAGGATTTTTTAATTGTTTCTATTAAAAGTTTTCTTTGATTCATTTCTTAGGACCCAGAACAAATATATATATTTTATCCTGAAAATGTTACCTTTCGATCAAAATAATTCGTTATCGTTTGATTCTGCTTTGTTTCGAGCATAAAATGTACCATCACTAACATACCTTAAATTAATGCAAGTATAAATATTTACAAAACTTATATATTTCGATAGTAAATAAACTTGGTTTAAAGTGATTATTATTAATAATTGAAGTATTTTTTAAATTTTCTCATAAATGAAATCTCAAGAGTAAACATTTTCACTACTAAGTTAAGGCAATAAATTCAAAGTTTGTACAATTTGCATTACTAACTAATCGTTATTCAATTACTTTAGTAATATTATGTATTATACTGTGGAATCATACAATTATGTAATATAATCACCTTATTAATAAACATTGTGTACAATTACTATGAACAAAAAATATTTCACTTAACGGAAATTATTGCTTAAGAATATAAATGCGAAACATGCGTTCATTTCAAGTGTAATAATATTTATTGCATATGTAAATTAAAAAATAATTTATTCATAGATTCTTTACAAAACTGATAGTGCAAGCAATTACTTCGTCAACCACGTCTTATTCAAGTAACCACTTATCACTTGCTTTTTAAATGTCACAGTGGCGTGGTACTTGTATGATTGCGTTTTACTTAACATATTTCAATTTTGTATTCTACTTATAATAAGCAATAGCTTTTTGTCACATGGTTAAAATCCTTCCAAAGGTTCTCGGTACCGTGGCAACATTAAAGGTATATGTGGGTTTTCCACCCCCTAAGAAGCCCCCCCCCCCTTAGAAACTCCCTCAGTGGTTTTCTTCGCTGTTTTAGGAGGATTCCGGGATCCATTTCACATATAAATTTCAATCTAGTATGTAATGAGTTCGGGTGTGATAAATACATTTCCACTTGTTCCCATTTATTCCGGTTAGAGAGACAACAGAGATAAAGAACACCTTCGAAACTCTGATAGACAATATAGTTTTAAGTTAGTACAAACGTCGATTCTGGTGCTTAGTTTATGTAAATCATAAATAGAAGAATGTTCAGTGCCTAATGATAAGGTTATGGTTGTATGTCGTGATATGGAACGCAAAAAAAAAAGAACTAAACATGGGGTAAATAGATTAACCTTATTTCTAGCACCCGTCAAAAGTTTCCCCCCGCCGAACCAAGCAACGGTGATTTGGTGAAAAGTCGTTATCGTGAGTTCCCCTTACATGGTAAAATACTAAATAAATGTAGACTTTTGTATTGTTAAGAGAATAAAATAATGATAATGGGCTTTTAAAGTAGCATTCATGTATTGATCAAATTAATGGCTAATCCATAAGAATCTTCTAAATATAATCATAAGTTTTAACTATTCAGAATAAAAAATATTGAATATTTACCATACTAACAAAGTGAGGCCATCAATAAGTTACCTTTAAGAAAATTAATCTAACACCATCATAATTTGTTCCCTCGTTCCCGAAGCAATTTCTTTCTTAGAAGCAATTTTTACTTTTTCCCCAACTACATAGTACTAATGACAAATAATATGTAATAAATCGATGTAGTTCTGAACGTGGGCGCCGCTCGCGGCGATATGAAGCCGACGAATTATAATTTCAAAATCCCTATCGATTTATGTGAACACTCATCTGAATAAAACGATACTCCATTTTGCCATAAGATAACATAAATTTTTTTTCTCCGTATAACGAACTGCAATATAACTTTTTGATGTAGTAGTAAAACTTAAGATATGTATACAGTATAATTACAATTAGGAATAAACTCGCAACGATAAAATGTATGGTGATGAACAAATTTTTGGAATCATTAACTCTACGAATTCATCATTAATCTAATCTTACGAATACGATTTTCAATTTGCCTAATGTCTAAATCTAATATTAGTAGTTTTTAGAAAATACCTAAACTTTGTCTTATAACAGGTGCTTGATCTATTTATTTTATTTATACGTATTAGAGGCAAAAGAGCATGCAAGGCACCTGGTATTTAAAGGATGATGACCAAAAACATCTGCCTCAAACTAATGTCCTATCTGGAATTGGGTGCGTGCGGGATAGGTCATTTCTCCAAACGGTTAAGATTGTCGCCTCGCATTGTTACTGTAACTTACAGCCACACTTTTCCGACAAGAACATAAAAAAATTGATATCTTTGCATTCTAAATATTAATAATATAATTAATCAGAAAGTTATTAATTTTCTGCCGTCATAAACATGCCGAAGACGGACTGTGGTTAAATAAGTCTACCGACGAGAAAGACTGTGGGACAGGCCGTGAAAATAAGGCATACCGTGTAATAGCTTCTACAATTATAATCATGGGATTATTGATAAAAATCAAAACTAAGAAGAAACAAGTATGTCATTGTATAATAGAAATCTAAAGTGCTTATAAAAGCGGATCGACATAAAATAAACAAGTTTGGTATGCGAGGCACTTGTTGCCGAAACGGCAACTAGTTTACCTTCAGAATCCACGACTGAGATGACCTCCGATATTCCGATACGCACGCCCGGATATTATACGCCTCTACGCGATTAACTTTTACCACCGAGAGTACGCTCAGACCATTTTTTGGGGTACAAAAAAGAACTAGTTAATTCGAAATGTTTATCAGAAAAAACATTTTTCTACGAATGTTTTAAGGAAATCAGGAAGCTAGTAAGTGTGAATTTAAATAAGAATGATTTGTAGATAACAAGCTACGATGGCTACTTACACGTTTGTCTATATTTCTAGAATGAATAAATTGTCTTATAAAACATTCATTACCGCAAGTTATGTTTGGTAATATTTTAAATAGCAATAAATGAAACATGTATATGAAACTAATTAAGTTCCACTCCACGCCCATAATAATTGTATAAATTCAAAGACACGAGTGAAAATGTATGAAAGACAGGGTTTGATTGACTGCACTCATAGATTTCTCACGTCAAATAACTCATCGAAGTGTTTCAGTGTTAACACATAAATAATGCAAAATACTTTATCTCTGTCTAGAAATAGCTCAACGTCTTAGGACCAACGTAGACTTGCTACATTCAATCGCAATCAAGGGTTTCAATTGCAGAGGATCAATAAAAATAACCAAAGTCAAAAACAAATAATCATCCTATTTAATGGGCGCGGGGTTCCAGGGTAGGAAAGTTCAATTCTCGTTGAAAATCTAAGCCATATTTTTTTTCAAGGATCGTAAATAAAGTCTTTATTTACGAATTAAAAATGAAATATTCAATTACAACTAATGAAGTCCGTAATCGCCAAATTTTCATTTAGAGCAAATTTTAATGTGTACGAATTCTTAAGTCCATTAATTCCAAGTAGAATTTAAATGTACTTTTCGTTCATAATTTAACCTTCCCCTTCATTACTGGTACTATAAGTCTTCTACAATTAAAATGTCACATTTAAAAGTTGTAAGTCTTGACAGATGTAGCCCGTTTATGCAAACTCCTAAGACAATTTACATTGGACCGCGTTGCGTTCCCATACCTCCATTAGCGTGCATCACACCGTATCTAGACTGAACGGAATCAAACCCTGACACTCTATCAACTGGTCTCCTCACATCTTATGGGCGAGATAAGTTTCGTCATCCCCGTGCTCAACTAAAAGCGTTCGTAAATTGCTCAAAGTTTACGTACAAAAGGATATACGGGCAATCGATGTTCATATTATAACACATGAAAATGTAAACCTGAATCCTGAACAAACGAGAGAAATTTCAGAGAATTGTAGTATCCTTATAACAAATAATGTTAATGTTAATAATAGAATTAGTATTAATTCTGATCGTAATCCTATGTCACAAGTATACATAGAAAACATTTTAGTACATTTAAAAGTAAGCTTGCGTACTGACGTTTAAAACTAAAACACCATTGCATCCCTCTAGTTTCATGAATATATGATTCATTTTCGAAATTCTGTAGTCGCAGGCAATATTATAGAAATATTCAGAGCTGTCATGACATGATGTCATGTCATCGTCACCATTTTAGACAGTAATATTCTATTATCAAATAAACACTATGTAATATTACTATTTAACTAAGAAAGATAAGTAAAGATATTGGCAGATACTCACATCGTGTGTGGTGTCACCGCGGTGGAATCGCTCCTCGGTCTCCTGGACACGGTCTGTGATGTTTCGAGTGAGCACTCGAAGGTCATGGCTCTCCCGCACCTTGCCGTCCAGATTAGCGACCACTTGAGACGACACTAGCACCTTCGCACCGACGGGAGCCACTTCACCGCTTGGGGCGTCCAGTTCTGAAATATTAAGAGTGGTTGAAGCTAACAGTAAAGTCAAATTACGTAGGACTAATATATAGATTGATTTTCCGTTTCATAATTCGCTTTTGCTATATAGACCATATCTTGTCGACTCTTCTGGCATAACCTGATTTTCTAGTGATGTGATTTGCATTTTATTCTGTATTATACGAAAAAAATGTACTTTAATATTACTACTTGAAATAAGATTCACTTTCAATTCTGCTTCAAGATAATTAGATTCTTATTGTGTTAATTATTTCATAATTAATAATCAAAATTATATATTCACACAATGTAAATGATTCACGTAAAGCATTAACGGAATGTATATTTAAGGAGCTGCTGAAAAACATTGCTAACTTTATCGGTATGCTTGTTTAATAACCTATGCCAACTTCATGTATCATCGTAATAAAAGATGAGACATAAAGTATGATGTATATTTAAAAAAATGTTCCAAGTTTATACTACACTTATGCTTTTATTTACATCCACAATTTATCAAGTAAGATACCTTGGATCAAAATCATAGTCCATTTTTTATTTCGTTTTATTTGTATAAACTTGTGTATTTTTGAATATAAATAAAATCCCAGGTTTATGTTATTAGTGTTATTATTTACTTACCATCAATTGCTTTTCCGTTTTCATTTCCACTTATCGCATCGTCTTCCTTGTGGCCATCGGGTACTCTATGCTGTTGATAAATAAATATTTATTTAATCATTAAATCTTTTATTGTTTAATTACCTCAACACGCAATTCTCATGAATGAGGAAAACAAAGCATCCCACGTTTAACACAAAACAGAAAGCTTAACAAGTTCCTCTCTCACGTCCGGAAACCTACCTAATTCGAGGAACTTAAATACGCTAATTTTACATTAAACAATGCTTTCACTATTTAATTCATTTAAATAGAAAGTAATTACTATAATTATCACAGATAATTTTTATAAATATGTGTGTTTACATATACATATATGTTACTTTATGTACATGACCTTCAATAGTGCTGTAAAATCTTTTTTAAAAATGTTTTAAAAAGGTAAATGTTTTAAATTCGAAATGAATAAAAGAAAAAGGAAATCTGCTGTCATAAAGAAAGTAATAATCGTAATTTATCTATTGTTTTCTTTTAAGAACTAGTTGCGAACTGCCATATTATAATACTGCCATCTTATTCTTCTAGTATAGACCTATTCCGTCGTATACATACAAGTACATACCTTACATTGAAACTTAGTGTTTTCCGTTTACTTATGCTTGAGGTGGAGGTTTTTGCTAACACGACGTCCACCAACATGAGGTCTCATTTTACCCGTTTTGCGTTACCCGGCTACACTTTAAAGCGTGGCGACCATATCAGTCCTCAGGAGTAGCAATGCATCTACGTTCGAGGTCAGATAGGATTTTGGTCTTACTTGTGGTTGTACGAGAACATCTATCTGGGCTGGGACTATTTTACATCAAGTGGTTAGCATGCTTGTTTGTTACTCTTCTCACATAAAAACCCCTCATCCGGATCTGTCTCCTCATCATAGCCTTTCTATTCAACAAACAGAAATATTCCTTTGTAATATACATACCTCGGTTTGTTGAAAGTTAGTAGTATGCGTATCTTCGTTGACCGAGGTGGAGATCTTTGGTCCGGAGTCGGAGAGGATGCGGCCATCTTCCAACACGAGTTCTCTCTTTACCCTCGTCGCGATCTGCCGCGTTGTTGTCACCTCACTCTTCTTGCGTGTCACCCATTCCTCTGTAAGTTGCATGGTTTTGCATGTAATTGTGTATTAAGCGTATCAGAATTTAAATATTCTTTGCTTTAAGGATGAAGGAAGACTGTGTATATAAAATAATCGAATAAAAACTATGTAATAGAAAGCAATACAACGGCTGTGAAGCTTCGATTTTATTTATGTATGTATAATTAGTTTTACTTCTAAGGATACTAACCTTCTTTGGTTGTTGCGATAGTATCACCCGGCTCGGCCTTAAAAACAAAATCACAAATTTATTACATTAGAATTTATTAGATTAATTTTGGTAATATTAATCTTAACTGTAATTGGTAGTATACTAATGTAGTATTTCACACTAGAGCGTCAGATATAGAACCTCAAGCCAGAACATTTTAGCATTAAGTCCGCCTTTTGTACTACTTTATTGTGTTTGGTATAATAATGAATAAATAAATAAATAAACCTCCTTTACTTTAATTAAGTATAGATTACAAATTAATAAAGCACCACTTGCTTTGACTTTAAAAGAAAATATCGTAACGAACTCTTCAGAGGTTTGAATAATGTTCTTAAGGGTCTACCTATTTAGCATAGCGGATTATGGATTAAAACCTTCTCAATATGAGGAATAATATGACTTATATAGCATATAAATAATGATAATTCTTTACAACGAATTAAAATAACAAAATGTGTACATAACTTAGTACAGTAATATCAAATTTAAAAATCTCATTTATTATAAGCTCTTAGGTTAATGTATAAAGTAAATCGCAAGGAGTAAATCATCATGGTTTATGCATATAAATATATGGTGGCGAAATATCCAACGCCATCTCTTACCGAGTAGTCAGAACTATAGAGTCCGTAATCTGTGTTGTCGTCTGACTTAGATGTGAAACGTAGAAGTACACGTGGCCGCCGCTTGATGGCGCCATGATCACTCAACGCAAAGACAGTTACCATCAAAATACATTCAATTGATACACTATTATTATCTAAATTATATTATTATTGTTTATATCACTTTCACTTTTTACTAGTCCATTTTAAACATAATATATTTTTCACACACATTATCCTACCCGATAGATCTTAATATTAAAATATGTATATAGTACACTCTGTAATGCAAAACACTACTGAACTAAAACTGCTAATAAAATCGCTATATTAGGAAATATTACACAAAATGATGCATGTAATTGCGAAAAATCGCGTGTGCTAATGCCTGGTCAATAATTGACTGAAGGAAAATCGTGGTTCAGTTGCAATATAGTTAATGAACCGAATGGATTAACATTTACTTTTGGCGCCCGGACTGTACGCAACGCGATGAATATTCTGCGTGTATACGCTATTTCCGCTGGGACCGCTCGATTATATTGAAGGTTTTCGTTCGGATTACTAAATATTCGCTCTTCTTTATATAATGATCTTTAATTCATGTACGCAGATCTCTCTCATTGCTTCTGTTTTAACAGACGATTACTCAATAAACTTACGGAATAGCTAATAATGCGTCTTAAAACTACAATAAATAAAATAACTAATAACTAAAAGAACACTAAGCACGTATAAAAAGCATGTTCTTATTTACCAGTTAAAATATTGAGCATTGACTCCCTAGTTGTACGATTCTTTATACGGAGGGTTACAATTCGAATTCTAGGCACACATTTGTGATTTTAGAAATTAAGCGGATGTTAAAACATAATTATCACTTGCTTTAACGGTCGCTCAAAAATGGTTTAGATATCTGTACATCTAAGATTCCTCTATAAAGTTTTGATAGGTGTGTGAAATACGTACTTGCCCAGTGTGATGTACTATGTCTAACTCTTCTTCTTCTGAGATAAGACCTGTGCCCGCAAGCAAACATTGGAACACCAAACGGATTGATGATGTATGTTTTCTTTAGCACGTCGACATCATAATGAACCAACCTCAAACAATAATATTAACACATCTGAGGACTAATATAGAATCTCATGTGTACCAATTTACACCTTTCCTCACGAAACGGCGATCAAAAGACAAATTAAATGCATTAATCAATTCTAATGTCTTTATTATATTCGTGTGACTATTAATTTTAAATGAGATTCGTGTCTCGACATCTCCTTATTTCTAGTAGGTACATTAAGATGATTTATCATAAAGATAATGCAAATTCGGTTGTCAATTTGATAAGATTAACGGAATAAATTATCTACCTGCGTATAAAATACTAATTTGGAAACAAATGTTAATATATTCCATGGATTGTATTAACTGGTCATTGCAGCCTTAACAAACATGCTAGTTCCTTATATATATCCTAAACGATCGACATAATTGGGCAAAATCGAACGGTGTCGAGAATCAGATGGATGACCGCTAGTGGCGAAACTTCGTATCACATCTATTCTGTGTGCAGAGGATACGTTATGTTTAACGTATAGATGAGCCTGTTTGCTCTGGCAGATGGCAGTAATATGACAGTATATATAAATAGACAAATGGCAGTATATAAATAATCGTTTCTCATGTATTATATAAAAATCGAAACGTTATAAATCTTTATTGATCTATTGACAGTGTTTCGATAATTAGTGACTCAACTTAATTGAGAAGTTATAGTTTTTATGTAAAGATAATTTAAATGTTATTGTTGACCTCTCCCGCATTCTCATAAAATGCAGGTTTGAGAACATTCTTAATCTTACTATACTTGTTTAAAATAGTTTCTGTGCTTATTGAAATTGAATTCACATAAAACACACATGGTTAATTTATCGTCATTCGTTTTACCTGTTTGGATATAGATAATACCGTTGTATTGCTATCGAATTTAAAGTGATTCTGTGAACGAACAAAGTCAGTAATAAAAATCCAATACGAGTGACAATATAGCCGATCCCTCATTAGGAATCCCGACACGTCGCATATACGCGCGGGAGAACGCGTCGCGTCGCTCACAAACGATTATGACGATACGGAAAGTTTGCCATTTTCGTAGCGCCAAGGAAGCGGAGAAATTATGACACTACGTTTTATTTTCTACGTTTAATACTGTTACTTATTTAAGACCCATTTATATTACTGTCTTTTATTTATATACTACTGTCCTTTTTCTATATATTTATTACTACATTAAAGGGCCAAACTAACGTATAGTCCACCCCATGTTAAGTTGTCGCTACAGACCATGCACATTTACACTCAACCTCAAAGTGCTCTAAAAACAAATGTAGATGCATCGCTATTCCTGAGAACTAAGATGGTCCCCTCGATAAATGTAGCCAAGTACCACACGTCTCCAACGGAAACACAAAAATTGGTAATGAGGAGGTTTTTAAAAGTAATAGTCACTTTTGAACAAACATTTAAATTACATAATATCAACCTACAACACATATGAAATACATATACTTGGATTATAACATTTAATAACACTCCAATGTTTCAAAACAATATATTTTCAAATTAAAAGGCCTTAATTGTTCTATTATTCGAATAGGTAACGACTCGTTCGCAAGACACCTTCAACCGTGACTTCTAGTGCATGTCATGTCAACAAATTGGAAATCATGTAATT
Organism: Phocides pigmalion okeechobee; assembly: GCA_018251015.1. Taxonomy (NCBI): domain Eukaryota; kingdom Metazoa; phylum Arthropoda; class Insecta; order Lepidoptera; family Hesperiidae; genus Phocides; species Phocides pigmalion. The sequence goes on along the minus strand of DWON01000299.1, from coordinate 2,128 downwards.
ATGCTTTCAAACAAAATAAATTATCTTCACCTTATAAATATCATTAGCGAACAAGACTAGAATAATTTGCCATCATTATAAAATAAGTGATATTTGGCTGTTAGACTCTTGCCTCCTGTCAAGTGATACATAAGTTGTAATTTTAAATTTATTCTCTCACGAACTCTACCTTAAACTATCGGCGCCTGTTTCTATTATCATTATCATTAGATTTATTATATTTTATACTTCTCAAATTGTAAATTATTTTTGATTTAAGTGATCGATCTAAAAATCAAAATCATAGACATACATGTAGAACCACAAACACGACCGAAATCTTATCTGAGTTCGAACGTAGATTCGTTGCTACTCCTAAGGATTAAGATGATCACATCGCTTCAAATTGTAGCCGACAACCGCACCTTTCCAACCGAAACACAAGTAATGTTTTACGGCGGATTATAAGGGCGGCGTTGGTACCAGCCCGGTCTAATGTAGTTCACAAACTTGAGTGTCTGGGCCTATTTGACTGTGGATCAGCTTCATAATCTACCGTAAATCAATTGTTTTATTTCCATTGTAGGGATGTAAACGACCATCTTGGTCCTTATTAATAATGCACCTACTTACGACTATACACAGGGCAATTTCTTAAACAAATAAATGAATATGTGTATTTTTGGACGAAGGGCCAGTCGTGACCTAATTCGGCGGTACAATGGTCATGCCGTGGAGGCATATACAGCAATGGCCTTACACATCAGTCAAGCTTCTCTGGCCGCGTTACACGGACCTCATACAAATATATGACATTATGTGAGCTGTACATGTATGTGTATATGATATATAAGAGTAAAAATATAACGAAAGTCGTGAAGTTCACGTGAAATTACATAATATTTCTATTTTAATAAATTAAAGAAGCACATTATTTTGCCTGATGGTAAACAATCACTGCCGCGCTTGCCCCTTTGTAATTCTATATAGAACAGTAGTTACTATTTATGGCTAAAATGATCACAATGATAAGTTTATCAGATGGATGGTGGTACATGGAAGAAATCATGCAACCACCTTTCTTTTTAATGGATAAAAGAAATCTATTTTAAAGATGCAATCCGTTCAGTACATCTTTTTTCAGGCATTTCCGTGGCGGAGTAATTCAGGGTTCTACCCTCTAAAAGAATACATTTATATTATTGTATATCTCTGTATCTCACTATGAATAAGAAAGGGAAGAGAGTATCTGTCGCAACAAGTAGTGAAACAGTCATGATTTTATGAAAACACCTGCTTAATTAATAATCAAATTTATTAATGCGAACATTACATATTTATTGAGACTTTGTATATTAGAAATTAATATAATTAGAAATGGGACCGTAGTTAAATTGATAACACATTCTACGAGAAGTCCAAAGTATCTCAATTTTACGACAAACGAATGGCTTTAATGGTGGGTCCAACCGTGGCCTAATTCGAGGATACAATGGTCAGGTCGTGGGCGCATCACAGAACGTGGCCTCGCACATCAGTCACGCTGCACTGACCGCGTAACACGTGCCTCATATAAAAACAATATTTATATATTGCACCTTCAGAATTATAAAGACCTTGTTAAGGAACTCAAGTTTTAGGAAATTGAAAATTAATTTATTAATTCTTTCAAAAATTTTGACACGCAGAACAACTGTACTACTACCGGGGAGATATCACCACGACCCTCGTAATTCCGCGTGAACAAACTTTGTATGACTTGCTAAATTTTGAAGCGAGATGACCTTGTAAGTCCTTTGGAGTAGTAAAATATTATAATATTAAAATATTATTATACTATCTCAGTTAGGAATTAATGTGAGGTTGGAAGTGTATTTCCATGAGCATCTGGGACTACTTGACGTCTACGTAATGTCTACTAACGTACGCTAGTTTGCTGCTAAGTATCCTACACGCTTTTATGCTACTACTCTGATTTTTTTTATTGTGAAAGAGTAAGAAACGAGCAACAGGCCACCTGATATTAAGTGGTCACTGCAGCCCATGGACAACCACGTCCAATCTCAAATAGAATCTATTTAAGGATGGACGCGGATGCGTTCCTACTCTTGAGGACTAAGATGGTCGCCTCCAATAATGTGTATCCGGC
>DWON01000298.1:0-36883 GCA_018251015.1 Phocides pigmalion okeechobee | reverse complement strand
AATAGAACAGAAGTTCTATTTGAAGAGGGACGCGAATGCATTCCTACTCTAGAGAGTAGCAAACGAGCATGCATACCACCTGATGATAAGTAGTCGCAATCCATAGACATCCATCTACAATCACAAATATGACTGAAATCTTATGTGCTCCAACATGGATCGCTGCCTTCGCCTGGATGGTCGCCTTGCTTCAAAGTGTAGCCGGCAACAGCACCTCTCCATCCGAAACATAGTAATGCTTTACGGCGGATTATGAGGGCGACGACGGTACCTCCCCGGTCGAACTAGTTCTCCCACCTTTAGATGCTTACTGATTGTTATAATGATATTCAGTAACAACCGGTCGACAAAATAGCTTCGGGCTTTCATAAAGATTTGAATGAAGATGGTTCCGCTGTTGTTTAAAATGTAAATAAAGTGTAAATGTTTACTGAACAAATTAATTCCAGGTTCACTGACTGGAAGCAACGAGATTAGCAAATTACGGCCCTTTATGTATAGCGGATGTATTAAAATACACAAAATGGTAACTACGTAATTTATTCATTAATAGGAAATCGTCTTTTGAAGATAGAACTTTTTGAGGCTCCTGCGGCATCATTCAGCCACACCTGTCTGCCGTTTATTGTTATCTTCTAGTAGATTTTATTATTATTTTGGCTTTAAGGGTTAAGATTAAGGAACTTTATGATGATTGTGATTAGTTTAGGTGTATTGTATCCGACTCTACTATACCTGATCTCAATGATAATAATTAATATGAACCGTATGATACATTTGTTATCCAAAGCCTTCGTTTTTAAGATTCTAAGGTATGTAAAGCTATTGTTAGATCTGAGGGTTAATATGGGGTATTCACAGAAGGGGATGTCAGATTCGTTCGCCTGTCTCGATATTTTTGATAGAAGCTGGTAGCAATAAAATTACCAATTCATATCTCGCGTAGAGAATTCCGATCACTACTGAACGCGGGAATGAGGTCAGCGGTCTTAGCACCATGCCGCATAGGCACAAACGACCGGTACATTGTTTAGGTTTTCACTATAGTTAGTTTTAAGGTCTGTGTTATGTTTATATTAATGAATCAAATAAATAATATACAGCCGGTTATTATTGCGTTGCTAATCCAGAAAATAGTTGAAACTGTCGTATTTTACGTTCCAGTTCCCAACTTCACAAGACAGTTTTCCCCTTTAATGTGATAAAAAGATTTATTACTGTAGAAATACTTCAAATAAAGTGCAAAAGTGCAATTAGCGTTTGAAAATACTTCACATGGCGTGGAACTCATCTAGCTGCAACACGGATACCCATTACCTCGCTATCTCGCGTAGAGCCGACGCCTTCATATCTAGGGCACCTCACTTTCCTACTTCGCTCTACCCGAACATATGTTCCATCAACGGCGATGAACTATTAACGAGAGTATAGTAACAAACAACTACACATTAGAACTTCACATACAGGAGGTTGCATCGACCTGATTTAACCACTGAAAAAAACGAACGTTTAATTTAAACTCGTTTTTATTTTTTTAATAAAGGTAACATATACCTATTATATAATCATATATACTAGGGTAATCAGCCAATCGTAGCGTGTCGTTCAGGTATCAGGTTCTGGAACAAAATAATAGCAAATAGTAATTGGCGTTACTATGTATATATCTTAATATATACTGTAAACTTAATAATAGGAGTAAGAATGGCACATAAATGTTCTGTTTACTTGATAAATTATATTTTAATGCCTTTGTGTCCTTTTTATAAAGTGGATGAAAAACTTTTATCGCCAGTCGTTTACCCATTCCTGATGTAACAAATACGATAGATAGAGTACACAATGTGCCCGGTACCTGACGCGTCACGGTAATAAATTGCACTGAAAACTCTCTTTGTTCCGTCAGAACGTAGCGTCCCAATGAATACTATATGAGAATGGTAGCCCATTTCTATACTCTACCTTGCCGCTCCATACTCTACCGCTCAGTTAAGGCTCTCCTAGATTATGTATGTGTGTTTAGTTATGTATGTATTTTGCTTTTTCTTGAATTTGTCAGTTCATTTTGTTTGATACGTCGATGCTGAAATGGAAATGAGATTCTAATTTTGAGATATTTTTATAAAAGAACCTTAGCATGTTATTTGTATGAAATATTTTATTATTTCCAGAGAAAAATGTTAAATCATTTTCGTCCAATATTTGGCGAGATTTGTACGATATGAGCGTATTATGTAGCAGTGGTTTCATTTGTTATCCGAAGTTGTGAAATTGCTATGGAATACTGCAGCTATTTGAGCCCCAGAGATAATGTTAATATTTCACAAATAGAGCATCGGAGTTTAAATCCCTAAATACAACTTTTGTTTTAAAAATGTATATTTTTGATATTTTGTGAATAGATGCATATTATATGGGAGCTCCAAAATATAAATACGTTGTGTTTTAATAATAAATAGGCACACGAATCAATCACCTCATCGTGCAGAAAGATCTTTTCCGTATTCATGTAAAATGATTTTTGAACGTTTAAATAGAATGTATTCTTCTCTCTTATACTAATTATATATTTTTTTGTTATGTTGTGAAATCAGCAATCGACCGTGCAGGCCAACTGATTTTAAGTGATCTTTGCAGCTTATCTACCTCCAACCTTAAAGAGGACCAAATTCCTGCCTGACGTCATACGTACATAAGTTGCTACACCTGAGAACTGAGATAGTTGCTTCGCACGTAAGCGTAGCCTGCAACCGCACCTCGCCAACCGAACCACGAGAGTTGCTTTACGGCGGATTGGGAAGGCGGCAGTGGTACTATTCCGGTTAACTGGTTGCTACCTTGAACCTATATGAGCAATATAGGTTAAGGTAGATTAATTACAATAATGCGTGGATTAGTTTTAAACGAATGCTTTGTAGGCGCCGGTGAAATTTCATCCGACGAACGTTACTGAGTTCACGTTTGTTTAGTTTTGAATATTTATTAGCAATAAAGATAAAATGTGCGTCCCAATGTAATTTTATACAGGCTTTTCGCAAATTTCAATATGTAATGGAGTATACCTTTTTAAGAGAATAACAAATATTCATGGAATTTTTAATGTTGTAGCAATTAATTTGGTAGGCATTATACGAGTATGTACATGGTTGGTACTCTTTGTGACGGCAGATAGGCTTTTTAGCCTTAGACCCCTGTCAAACTGGTTTAATACAAACAATATTCTATTTTGTAGCATCTTGCTAGTAATATAAACGCGAAAGTGTACTTCTATATATTCCATTTTCATTTTAAAATAGCTGAACCGGTTTTGATGAATTTTAATATAGCAATAAATTAGCCCTGTTAGACGGACATGGGCTACCTTTGGTTGCGAAAAGAAAACTTTAAGGGGTTGAAATAGGGAATGCAATGTACTATATAGGAAAATGGTTATTTTTTAAGATACGGATTAAAACATAGGTTTTTTTGGTTTTTTGAAATGAACAATAAGAAACAAAGTCGCTTCTATCGTCATCATTATAGTCCGTTTCATCCGTTTTCATCAAAAGACTAAGACATTTAAGAGATAGTTTTATCTCTATAATACATGCATATTATAGTAGACAAAATCTGAGAATTTTAAAGATTTGTGATGGGATGATATAAATGCATCTAAGCAACCGGGCGTGTCGCTAGTTGTTTTTTAAGATTTTTAAGATATTAAAATGTAAAAGATATCAATTAAAAAAATCATTTTAAAAAACAATAACTGAATTTATTGTTTTTTATTTTGATATTCGTTTCCTTAAATTGTATCTACTGTAACAGGTTCGTATCAAGTAATAAACATTGCTAGTACAAAGTAAATATCTCATTTATAAAATTTATTGACAAAATGTCTTACATTTTCTTTAATGTCTAATTAGTTAATTACGGTAGAGCTCTTAAATATTAGGGGCTATTACATTAAGAGCTTTTCATTTCGTTACCTCAAAATGTATTCAGGTGTTGGTGCCTAGTTGACTTTATCGTGCAAATCAATTTTGAATTAATTTAACTTTAAAGCAGGAAACCTCATCACTTCTATCAGTTACCGTTTTCCATCTATATATATATATACTATCTATATATATATATCTATATATATATATATATACGGTATATATGTATGATGATATATGAATAACTTATATTAACGTAAGTAGATGGCTTTTAAGGTGATAGAAACTTTGTTTTTATATATGAAGATTATTAAGAATTTGTAAGGCGAACTTCTGTTCGACCGGGGAGGTGTCATCGTTGCCCTCATAATCCACCTTAAAGCACCTCTTGTTTCTTGATTGGAGAAGAGCGGTCGTCGGCTACACTTTCATTAACGTAGTGCACCATATCTATGTACTACGTCAGGCAGGACTTAAGTCTTGTTTGAAGTCAGATGTAGATGTCTGTGGTCTGCAGTGACAGTAAAACATCAGATGGACTTTAGGCTTTTTTGCTACTTTTACAACATACAAAATGATCATGCAAGCTACCGAATAACATCAGTAGTCACAGCGCATGTATATCTACACACAACCTCAAACATTACTTGAATTCTATGTGAGTTTGCACGTAGACTTATTACTTCTACGTTTTAAGATAGACGTAGATGCGTCACTATTCCTGAGGACTATGATGGAGTTTTCGCTTGAAATTGTACTGACACCACTCTCCAATCGAAATATTTCTCCACACCGTATGAGAACGGTACTGGTAATTTCCCGGTGTAAATATCTTCTAAATACTCCTTTGAAATATCTATGTACAATTGGAAATAGTGCTTAGCTACTAATGAGGACGAAGATGAAACGACGTCAATACCTTATTCGTTTAAAATAGGATTAGAATTAAAATTAATTTATCTCCGAAGACCTGGAAACATGAAGTTTGTGAGATAAATTAACCAATCGTGGTCTTCCGTCACGGCGGGGCGGGTGCCGCGACCCGCTATTGGTCTATTTGCGTCTCGCTTCAGGTGAGCTCACTGTCACTTCAGGAAAACGGGTTATTTTTGCGTCATTTGAACTTTAGTAAATATCATAAATAATATATCTTGTGCAGCTAGCATGGCTCCCCAAATTATTCAGCCTCGTAGACGACCTGTCAATATATTCTGCATGTATAACCCCCGTCTAAAATTATTGCAATCAAAATCAAGAGAATTTATTAATATGTGCAAATGTTATTTACAATAATGAAAACCTTAAAATTAATTTTCATAAAAGCCCTAACTAAATCTAAAAGGAGTTGGTGTCCATAGTGCGAAAAACGCTACTATGGACCAGCCCTCTTGTCACCAGTAGCGTCAATCAAATGCGGAACTAATTGTTTGAAAATTTCTTTAGCCTTGGATCCGTGGGGTCCGAGCCTGTAAACTGTAGAGCTTATTACATTATTTTTGACTTCTTGCAATGCGTGAATACTTTACGAAAACATTTGTGGATGCGGAAACCTTTAGCCCTGTTTGCGTCCACGAACATAGGCGCCTTGCAGTTCCGAAACCACTCTTGGAATCGATATAAATGGTTTAGAGTAACTCTGCCTGTTGTTCTAAATATCCCTAGAGGAGACGAAAGGGATTTCATCTAGGAAATGGAGAATGACTGGTGCTAGTCACCAATGTGCAAAGACGACGAAAAGTAGGCGCGGCGTTGACCGTAACTCTAGCTTGATTAGTAGTCTGCCGTAGTTTACTGCTTGTGTAATTGTAGCATTAATGCACTGTATGTCTGATGAAAGATATTAAATCATTTAATATAAAAGCTTTTTCTTTTTTATTTGAGAAGAGTGGCAAACGAGCATGCAAACTACTTGGTGTTAAGTTGTCGCAGCCCATAGACATTCAAGTACAACCACAAACACGACCGAAATCCTATCTGAGCTCGAACGTAGATACGTTGTTATTCCTCAGGATAAAACGGTCGCCTCGCTTCAAGTGCAGCCGGCAATCGCACTTCTCCAACCGAAACACAAATAATGCTTTACGACGGATTATGAGTGCGGTGTTGGTACCTTCTCTGTCGTACTATTTTCTATTTTTGAAATATTATTAAGTAAAAATAAATCAAACGTGGGTCAAAGGATCAAGTGAAAATAAGATTCAGCTAACTTTAGTACAACTCGCAATAATGTGTGCAGGTTCAGGTGAGACTTGCAGCTAAAGTAGTATTTTAACACCAAATGTAATGTTATTTACACGGCGTATGAAACACTCATTTTATGACGTTTCTCGATTTCGTCTGGAACGCAGTTACATTTAGTACAGAATTTAACTGTACCATGAAATACTTAAACCTGTAAGCTTGTATTACAATTTACATTAGTATTTTTGGAAACAACAACAAACAGACAAACGGTTGTATTACATGTAGAGGTATATTTTTGATGGTCAATATTTCGAACCAGTTTCATTGCCCGTGGTCACGGCGAAACAGGATTCATTATGCTTATCATGGTCATATCCGTATCATAGCTAATCGTGATTACCCGGTACGTAGTAAAATGTATACATTCGTAATAATATTAGCTTTAAATCACAAACGTATACAGGCAGTCCTCGTACTTACGGCATGTTAGGTTCCCGAAATCCGCGATGTAAATCGAAACGACGTAACTCGAGACATATTTTTCTACCTCTATCCTCTATATAAATTCTATCAATTCTACTCGCGACGAGTGAATTCTCCTATGCCGAAAATCGAAACTATTGACCTAGGTTTGAGGAATAGTGTCATAACAATGTTCGACGTAACATGAAACGACGTAAGTCGAGGACTGCCTGTACTACTAATTCATACCTGTTTGGATCGCATTTATATTGGACTCTAGCTGTACCCTGCGGTTGCACCCGAGTTTAATCAGAATGTAATGTAATATGATTTATATTATGTAATACGTATATTATACGTACTGCTGTTAGTATTCTATTTTAATTCGTGTGTGTACAGAGCAACTCAAGAGAAACAATTCGTGTAACTAGCGGTTTAGGTAAGGCGTCAATTTCAATCGTTATAATGTGGAGAAATCACAAAACATATTACTAAATTGTAGTCTATGCGGTATTCCAATGCTGTTATTATTATCAAAATTCTTATTTTTTTAACAAAGGCACTAAGAAATAAATAAATAAATTTAGTGATCAATAAATATAAATTTGCAGCTTGTGAACTGTCCAACTCGCAAAGTATAAATAGTCATTACATTTATATATATGAATGTTTTCAAGTTTCAAGTACATTAAATTTTGTATTTTACTTATGTTAGTTGTGCAGTTATGTGGAGGTAAATTAGAGTTGAGTAAGTGTAATTATTTCCAGTAAGTAAGTATTTGGAAGAAATTATCATCGCTAAGGATAGTAAAGCCATGATGTTTGGGTTTTGATGTTTTACAAGTTTATTCTTATAAAAAACCGTCCGTATCTTGTCAGGTAAAATCTTGCTACTGAATTATAAGGCTTTTATATCATAAAAATTGTATATATTTTTTTCTTTTTAAGCATTTAATGAAAAGCAATCTAAATGTTTTTTTTTATTTCTTACGTATATATTAGTTATATAGTTTATAACTAGTTTCGAACAAGAACAAAATTTTAACAGTTCTGTTAGCGTTATTTATTACTGTTTATTTAGTATTGTGCCAGGTAAGCTTAATACGCTCGCAGTGCACTAAAACGGTTCAGTTTAACGCAATTTAACGACGTTTTCGATTCAAGTGTAACGTCGTTATATTTAGCGCATATTTTAACGTAGCTCACGTATAATGTAATAAAACTTTATATATTATTATTTTCGTTATGTTGGAAAATTAGCAAACGCGCGTCCCTTCACAAATGTCATATGATCTCTGCAGTCTATAGACATCTAAGTCCAACTTCAAACAAGACTAAATTCTTGCTCGAAATTTTGAATAGTTACCATGCATATCCTGAGGACTAATCGCATCCGGTATTTTTACCGCTAGGAAGGCAGTGGTACTTGTTGTCGAACTTTGCTCTGCCGTATTGTCAAACACATTGACTACACAGAAAGAAATCTTTGTGAGAAAAGCTTATGTATGATACGTCTAACGGCTGATATAAAATCCAAATTTTTATTAATTATAAAGTTTAGTAAAGTAAACGAAATTTTGTGCATCTTTCACATAACGAGTAGTACCTGGATGGCCGAGTTTTGTTCGGATAATAGAAATAAATGACAATTTTCTTGGTTAACGCGGTTTAAACTTAAAGCCTACTCAAATCAAAGCTTAGTGTCGTATGACAACGCCATCTACTTTATTTTTGCTAGCTTTAGTATAGCTGCGTTGGTAAAACAGTTACTTCATAATATAAAAAAAAGTATTTACTACACGCTAATAGATGACAGGGAGAGCCAAACAATGTTGTAATGTAATTGAATTAATGTCAGTCAATTAAATTTACAATGTTTTTCTTATTTCTTTAGGGTTCTCAAGAACAGTTTTTCTGACAAAAAGAAGGAACTCGAAAACAAAAAAGAAATAAAAGAAACAATCGGACCGAGATTTGAACCCGGGTTTCCTACATTTTAAGGTGCTCGATTTTCCGATAGAGCTATTTTAACTTGGTAAACGGTGGCGAAATTTAGCTTCATATTCTAATGATTATGTAGGAGGTTTTTATTCAATGAAAAAACGGTTAAAAGGACATTTTCTGAAAATAAAACCTAGCTAGATCGATTTATTATCCCCGAAACTCCCCAAATACAAAATTTCAAGAAAAACTTTGGAGCCGTTTCCGGGATCGTATATACACAAGAATTGCTCGTTTATAGGTATTAGATTTTCTGCGTACATCCGATAATTTTTGCTTTCCATTCCTTGCGTTTCTATGAAATGGTGAAGAAGGAATGAGGTAATTATTTTTTAGTCTTTATAAATAGTAATGCATCTATCTACTTCAGAAACACTATATGGATTTTATAAAAGAAGCGATAATTATCAGGTCGTGACATGAGCTTAGAATATGAAAAATATTCGTTGACCCATTTGTATAAATATTTACAAAAAATAATATAGTTAAAATGGCCACACATAATTCCTGCAAAAGCGAGTATGAAATATTTCACAAAATTAATTTGTATTAATCACGGGCGAAACCGAGATTTTAAATACTTGCATTTTCAGTTCCCGCGAGTCCCGCCAGGCTGTAATGAATGCACTATTAAAGTTTATTTGCAGTTTTATTGCACGTGAAGCCTCTTTATGTGGAATTGTTAAGCTGCGGCTCCAGTATCTAATTATTGTAGTAGTCTTGCCACCGAAATTCACTAGAAAATTTACTTAAAAATCACTATTGAAACTTGTGAATTTATAAGGATCAATATTTTGACCCCGATGATTTGACCAATGTTTTGACTGATTTAAATATAAATAATGATGGTGTGTGGAAATCTTCAATTCAAATAAATCTGTTACTTTATGTTACGACCTGATTACAATAGATGAACACAACATTAACATTTAATCAGAAAAGAACAAAACGAAATAGAAAAAGACAAAATAAGTTTTTTTTTTCGAGTTTCGTTTTTTAATATAATGTTATGTACTTCATATCACTTGTAACACCAAGACACATTTCATGCGAATATTTTATTCTAACAAAGATGTTACGAATCCTGTGATTTTTTTACATGTATTAGAATTATAATACGACCGGGGAGGTTTCATCAACATCATCATAATCCAATGGAAAGCAAATCTTGTGTTTTGGTTGGAAAGGTGCGGTTGCCAGAAAATTTACTAGCGAGGTGATCTCTGTCTTCAGTAGTAGCAACACATGTAGGCATGACTTAAGATAGAACTTCAGTCTTGTTTAAAGGTTGTATATGGATATCCATGAAATATGCTTAATTCTGCAGCTTCTGCTCAAACATCAAGTATGCTCGTATGCTATTCTTCAAACATAAATAAATAATATACTTTAACTATCCATAAAAGTGCATATAATGGCACGTGAAGTTAGTGGGGGTTATTTATAAAGCAATTAGTGCGGTGCCCTGTGACTCGCTGTCGCATTATTTAGAGCTGAGACAGCTTGTATAGGTTAATTGAGCTGTAAGCCGTCTAGGCTATTTTAGTTCTTAGGGACTATAAATATATGGCATTGTATATTATTACTTATCAATCTTACTAATACCTAACTGGCTTGAATCCTACTCTATATTGGTCGAACCTGAGAAATAAAAAAATATAGCTATAAAAAATAACGTTATATTTCAAAAGCGCTACGGTAAATAATTGTTTCACAGACTGAAAATGAAGTCAAAATTAATATTATTTATCCTGTTTGATCGACGCCTCTGGTGATAAAAGGGCTGATTCATATCGTGTGCAAAGCGCGATCGCTATTCAGCGCGGTAATGCGAACAGCGTTCTTGAAACCATGCCGTGCTGACATGGACTCCCTTTAGATTGTTTAAGTTAGGCTTTTATTGAAATTAGCTTAAAGAGATGTTACATTTATTATACTGAATAGAATGTTTTTATATTTTACTATTTACCGGTTATTCACGATTTATAACTGCCGATATTTCGATCCAGCTGCAGTCAAACTTCGGTGACGTGGGGAAACTTTTGGCAGGTGCTACAGATAGATAAATCTATCTACTCTACGTCTAGTTACTCTATGTTTTTTTAATTTTGCGTTCAATATATCGATACAATACTCATTGTATCTTTACACAATGAACTTTGCTTTACTATAAATATATATACAGTTTTAATTTAAAATCTAGTCTAAAATGATTTCAATTCGGTGAAATATAATATTATATCCGATATATTTAAATAAAGTTGTAATTGCAAACAAACAGATAGACTTATGAAACCATTATATATTTAATTGATTGTGTATTTACAATTAAAAGGGAACTCTATTTATTCATCGAGTCAAAGAAAGAAAAATGCGTATCAAAAAATAGAGTAAGGTTTTGAAAAACTTTATTTATTCACTTAATTTAAGTAGAAAATATATACGTACTTACACGTATTAAATTAGTCCATCGGGATTTAAATTTTAACTTTCTATAAATAAAAGACCAAGCCACAAAGCAAGACACGTAACGTATCTCTCCGTTGTGTTCGTAAGTAGTCGAGTAGTTTCTTGGTATGATAAAAGGGTTATATTTAACACCGTAATGGCGGGTCAACGGAAACTGCATTGTTTACGCTTGCTAAGAATAGGGTTAACTAGGGGACTATCAGCTTTGAATTCACCGCGGTGTTGCCAGAAAATAAATAGACAATGAAAAATATTGTTACAGAATCACGATAATCATATTCGAAATTAAAATGAAGTTATCTTATTTAATTATAATGTAAGGTGAGGTGAATGAGGCGAGTCCCTTAAAGAGATGTTTAGTAACATTGACAATATAAGGGCGCATAGTCAGTATTTAGGTGTGAAAATATAATAAACTTTTCAAAAACAGATAATTATAATTTTTTCTCGAAAAATAAAGATAAATTGGCTGTCCCTAAATTGTAGTCAAATTATTAATGGAGAACTGTATTCACTACTACAATACCAGAACACATCACAAATCTACCAGTAAAGAAGTTTAAATTTATTAAATATTTGATCACATCCACTTATACACGGACAAAGGCACGGGAAAAAGCTAGAGGACCATAAATAACTACTGAAACTAACAAAGTACTAATTAATACTGGTATTATAAATAAGTTGGTCAATGTAACATATTCGGGAATAATGAATTTCAGATTTTAAGACCTGAAAGACAAAGGGCGACCTACAAATAATACCTTGTAAAGGTAAATGGCTTTTCTACTTGTCGTCTTTAATTGATACACCTGAAACGAACCTCTAAATATTATACCCTTGTTTTAGATAAATACAACTATGAATATAAACCTTCAAATTAATCATAGAAAACCTAGCCTAAACAAGTTACTGGGAATTCGTGCTCAAGCAGCATGATGCCAAGAACCCTAGTCGTATTTCCGTACAGATCAGCAATCGCAATTCTCTGCGCGAGATTTAAACCAGCCCTTTTTTAACCATTGGTGTCGAGATTTACATCATTCAGGACAGTCAGACTAAAGGATCCAAAGCTAAATAGAACAAACACTTAACGCTAGTGGCACATATTTGCGGGGTATGACCATTTGAGATTACTGCCACCAATTTTATAATATCCACGAAAATATTTTTAAATTGTAAAAATACTTTTTTTTATTGTGAAAGAGTAAGACAGACAGACAGAAGAAACGGGCATGCAGGCCACCTGATGTTAGGTGGTCATTGCAGTCCACGGACAACCACGTCCGATCTCAAATAGAACAGAAGTTCTATTTAAGAATGGACGCGGATGGGTTCCTACTCCTGAGGACTAAGATGGTCGCCTCCAATAATGTGTATCCAGCAACCCCACCTCCCCAACCGAAACACAATACATGAAGAATATGTTGCTTGACGGTGGGTTATGAGGGTGGCGGTGGTGCCGCCCCGGGCGAGCTCTAACGGCTCTACCACCTTTGAAATTCAATTACTCTACATAGTTCTACAAAAACTCTGTGACTTAATTTAAAATTGTTTTTCTAGTTTTAAACAACACAGTGGATTATATTAGATGTACGGAAAGAGTTTTCAGTTAGTATTTAGGTAAGTTAAATCAATTGTCTCACAATTTAAACTTATTTTTCCGGTCTTAAACAACACAGTGCAAGATGTACGGAAAGAATTTTTAGTCTCAGACCATTTTAGAATTCAACTAGCTGTCCCCGCGCTAAGTTGTGTTATAGCTACGGAATAGAGCGCTGCAAGAGATTATAATTGTTTTATTAATACACTTGAACATACAACATATCTCCAACAGCATCCTGAACGTGAGAAGTAAAAGAATATACTGTCGTTATATTAATCATTGTATACAAAGTCATGTAAAGATGAGTAAATAATATAGAATGGTAAAATTTTGAATTGAGTGTTTAAAATTCCAGTCCCTCGCACGGGGAGTCCGGGGTGAGAATCCATGGCACGCACATCTGATTTTCAATGGTATATGCGTTAGATACCTATGATCTGCTTTTACGGTAAACGAAACCATAGCGAGAAACTGCATGCCTGAGAGTTCTCCATAAAGTTTTTAAAGTTATGTAAAGTCTACCGATCTACATTTTGCCAACTTGGAGAACTACCTTACTTACTACTAACTTCCTTCTCATTTTAAGTGGAAACCCGCACTCAATAGTAAGACAGCAATAATTTAGTGGTCGCTGCAGCCTTTAAGCGTCCTCAAACATGAAATCCTGTCTGTGGACTTTTCTACAAAAAGTCGTTGGTTATTATATATCATATTAAGTTGATGTTACAATTATTTTTTAACAAATCGCCACTACCATTTATAATGCTATATATTGAATTATTACATTACTTATTCTAAATTATTTTTAACTACTTAGTATGGAACTTTAGTACGGAATTCCGCAAAGTAAAATCTAATACACTTATGTAATTATCTCATATAATTTCTTAATGGTGAATTCTAGGACACGGTTTCTGGTGCATCTCTCAAGAAAGGCACTTTACTGCAGTGAATATACTCGTATGTGTAAATTTCTAAAGCTTGTAAATTATAGCGCCAGCGCTATCCCAGATTCCTGCAACAGGAATAAAATTGCGTTGTAAATAAACTGGCGAAACTTTATATATAACCAGAACTCGGCCTCACACCGCTGTTGGCAGGCAGAAATAAGAAGGATAACCAAAGATTTCTACCATTACCCCTTACCATCAGATCCTTACATTTGTCAATTTCATCCTTATAATATCAATGTGATTCTGTTTTTTGCGATTTCTACTGCAGTGCCACTTCGCGTACCTGCCAAAACACTGTAATTTATAGCCAAAATAGCAGAGTGCAGCTACCAGAATATTAAGGAAATGTTATGTGTATACACTAGAAGTATTGAATGCAATTGCTAGCTCTCATTAAAAAAGGTTGTGGCGGTGGTATCTCTACAGTCGAACCGTATGAGTAAACATAAACACTATCTGTTACCCCACAATCCGTTAACTAGTTCAATGAATATTTATTTAAAAAGCGATGTTGAAATTCCCTTTGTGTCTTTCCAAGCTAATCCAACGTTTTACGCCCGAAATAACGGCAACACAACAATACTTAAACCCTTTTGTTTCACATCTCCGCATTCATAAACTGCGTTAAAAATACATAAATACGGCGTTATAACTCGGTGTAGCGTTATATTAATCAAGGCGAGTATTTCTGTCGGTCCGTCACGGCGTCGGCTTGATTTATATAGCTCATTACGAGCCGGGATCATTCCAGAGAATGTCTTGTCTTCTGGTGTTATGTCGTCTCGGTACTTTGTAAAGCGCTTCCACGTTTCGCGGGCTTTGTAGGGAATATATTTCTGTGTTTTAAATGGGTGTTACCGCTTATTAGGGTTTCGTAGATATATAGTCAAACGCACACATAAACTATAAAATATTGTCATGTGTGTCTATCTGTTTCTCGTATATCAGTCATTTTATTCGTGGACTATTGGCACTATGTAGTATGAAATTATAATGTAGATGTTTTATGAACGCTACACAATTATGTAGTTTGCTGTGTTACTAAGACAATTCCATAAATGTAAATAAAATAACAGGCCATGTAAAGAGGCCTAGATTTTAAAAATTGATTAAGTAAATTTAAATTTTAATGTGACCTGAAATACCTTAAGGCTAATTGTAATAAAAGCCTAATTTAAACAAAATAAAGGAAGGCCGTGACCATGCGAAATAGTCCAATGGTCGATGAATGGCGGCATTTCTGCGCTGAATAGCAAAGGAAATTCTCGGCGCGAGACACGAACTAGCCTTGTTGTCTTAAATAAATTAGTATTCTGTTCATGATACAAGAAAGAGTTGTCATTGATAAAACGAGCAATGTTATAATAAATTCCGCTTTGGTATATAATTTAGAATTTACGAATGAAACTTTATTGGACTAAACTTGAAAAGACCCTTAATTGTGCGTGGCCCGGAACACTACCCTGCTCCTATGTTAGATGTAGGTCTTATTCATATGTAACAAATTTTGAGTTCATGAGTTCATTTTGAGTATCTATTAGATATTATTGTAAAAATTACAGATATTAAGTATATCAGTGATCGAAAATATTAATTTATTGTTCATATTTCAGTTTTCTGATTCGTTATTTTGTTACTCTTGATTTTTCTACTGAAATTATAGCAGCAAACGAGCATGCAATGCAAATAAATAACAATAAATTTAAAATCAAATTGGGTAGATTTAAAATTGCCGTGGTTGGAAACGGAGGCAATATTATTCTGCGCACTGTCCTGATAATTTCTGGGCTAATAGCTGTGAAGTGGAATTTCTTGCAAACTTACAGTTATAAAAATTGAAGCACGACAAAATGTGCTTTCATGTGTTCGTGAGTCGTCAATGGCCGGCAATCGCACTTCTCTAAGCAAAACACAAGAATTGCTTAAAGGCGGATTATCAGATTGGTACCTTCCTGTTTTTATTTTAGTTCTGTCTCTTATTTAAACAGCCACTTAGCCGTCATCTACAGGGTATAAAGTAAAAAGCTATTTACAAATAAAACTCCATTGTACTTCAAATCGACCCAAGTAATGGTATGACGTTATTAGCAGTAATCATGTTATTGCAGTACTTGAATAAATACGTATGTGTTTAACGAATTAATTACAGTTTAAATATCCGTAAATTAATGGATCATGCACAGAGTACGTTAAGTACTTCAACTGTTAAAATGTTTGAAATTAACTATAGTAGAAATAGTTTTAATTGAATATGCTTTGTGCCTAAAAACCACATACAACGTTAAATTTAATTTTAGCCTAGCAAAATGTAGCCAGAATTTTGTGACCTCAAAAACTACTGGAGGGTTATGGGATAAAATTTAATTACAATGGTTACTTGCGTGACCAATCCTGACCACCGGCATAATTAGATTTTGTATTTGAAAGCTTTTCAATGTTAGTTTGTTACGAGGAACTGCTTTTACCTTTTATAATTAACCAGTATCTTATAATAGGTATGTTAAAAAGCAAGGTACACATTCAAAAATGATACCCGATAAGGTTCAATGATCTGTACATCTGTCCCCAAAATCCGAAGCTTATTTGAAGAGCCCCTTGTCAGCGTTAGGAAGAGCTCAGGAGGAAGTTCGTTCCAGATAAACTCTACTCTTTCAGTTAAAAAGAAATAGTTCAAAAAACATTTAGATTCGATTATTTCGAGTCACTTTTCCGACGTTAATGTTATATTCAATCCATGGAGTTCGCGGCTCTCAATCAACAATCAATCGAAAGTTTTCCAACGAAGCTTTTCAATTCCGTTTTTAAAATCTCCATTTTCAATTTCATATATTCACGTTTTGTACATTCATCGCTACGAGTCGACAAAGTCGACAATATGCGGCTGAGAACTTTTAAACAAGTTTTAATTAGAGGCATAATTGTAGCAGTTTCAAAGGAAAAACAAAATAACGAGGCTCTCTCGAACGTGTGTATTACAGGCTTGTCTCACCGGCACCGAGTGGCGATGGACGAGTAATGTTAATCCGTTAGGCGACTAGGAAAAGCTTTATGATCGCAAAATATTGCAAACTTTTCATCTGGACGTGTTAACGGAAAGTAGTTCTGTTAACTACAAATTTGTTTTTCAGATAATACAAATTTATCTGCTATTAAATCTGTCTTTAGAACAAGCTGGACATTTTTTCTTAAAGTTTTTTTTATCGAACTACCAAAACTAGGGCAATTTTTTCCAATGTTTATTTCTTAGCGTACTCTGGTACCTAAACGTTTTAATGGATTTTAAAATGTCTTTAGATTGGTGTTAATTGCGAGAATTATACAGGGTACGAAATTTCAATATAACTTCTGTGAATCAGAAGGGAGTAGTTAAATAATAATTATTTAAAAAATATATTTTTATAATAATACCAGTATCATATATAAGTTGTTTAATAGATTATTGTACATTACACACGTTTAGTAACAACAGTAATAAACTACCATTTTTACATACTAAAAAAAACACGTTTATTATTTTTAACTAGGTGTAATAAAGGTCTGATAAAATGTTTTTAATACGATGAGATGGTGGTTATCGACGCTGTCAATTCACATAATAGCGATAATGTCGCGTCATAGCCTGCTGTAGAGACGTTACCTTAAGCCAGTGGTTCGCAACGTAAAGACCTTTTGACATTCGAACCTAACTTAACCGTAAAGTTTAACGAAACGTTTGTTTAATTCGTGATTCATTGTCACAATACGTCCGTATTGTTGATGTTCAAAGCCACACCACTCATTGAGAACAGGCTTATTGTAAGCTTATTATGAAATTTGATATTTCTGGAGACAAAAAAGAAAGTGGTGATATTATATGACATTTTCATTATATTTATACATTTCACTATATACCGGTTACTCACAATTAACGATATGATATTAATTGGTAATCGTGAGTACCCGATATATAGTAAAATTTAACATTATTAATTATTTTAAATCGCTATAAAACTATGCAAAACAAGACAATTCTCCCTGACAGTATGGGGGAGTAAAACAGTCTCGTAATCTCGTACTGACTTGCTCGCCACTGCTTGCCCTTACTCTTTTATATATGTCTTTATGTATAAAAGAATAACGACATATACAGAAAACTGCTCACAGTTGAAATCATGAAACACAGAATCTTGAAATCTTGTAGTAAGGTTCTAATTCGACCCTAAAGTACCTATTCGACCCCGACCCATGAATACGATGAAAAGGTAATAAAGATCAATATACATATTGTTACATCGACATTTGTACAAGCATAGCCGTAGACGAAAGCTAGTCTATACAAATAATTATATTGTGATTTATCGCTGTTTGTACATGGAATATATATTAGAAAAACTAGTATTAAACGCCTTTATTAACGAAATACAACCCAAATTAATAAATGTTAGAATTTTTGTATTTTTGTTTGTGCGTTTGTGTGCGCTAATCTCAGAAACAACTTAACCGATGATGATGTAGTTTTTACTATTGCATTTCAGTAAGTGTAACTTAACATTGAATATTTCGTTTTATCTCAATCGGTCTATAATTAAAAAAGTTAAGTCAATCTAAAAGTTAGGGGTGTGAGTACAAAATAACTTTTTGCTCTTAGAAAATCTAGAAAAATCCGAATATTGCCACGTAAACGAAATCGCGGACAGCAGCTAGTATATAATGAAATTATATTGTTCGTTATATAATTTCCGCTTATTATTTTGAAACTAAAAACTTATTATTTTAAAACAAAAATAATTTTATATTTTTGAGAGCTCCAAATAATCGGTCACAATTAATTAGTTTCATTAAAATATTCTTCAGATACTGGCTCCAGCTTTATAATAACAGTGTTAATAATTGTAAGTTCTGCGAAATGCAATCAAAATCAAATTGGCGGCAACATATCCGGGGCTCCATTACACGGTAATTATCAGATGCAAATTAACTTATTCCATGTTTTTGTTTTCCATATGCAATAAATATTGCGTAGTGAATTTTAATTTTGATTAATTATAATAAAACACACGAGAGGAACGATGAATTGAAAAATGTTTAATTGGTATTTATATAATTAAACAGTATTTGCCTTTCAACATCAATTGTGAATTTTCCTTGGATACTTGGAGTTTCTTTCACCGAATCTTCTCCAAAATGAAACGAGTCGGTGGTAGTTTGTCGATGGTCAAAAAGAGTTCTGTAAATAATCTACTTTGAATAAAAAATATTTCGATTTTGATTTCCTGGACAAGAATTGTTATAATATTAGTTGACCTAAAACGAACCCTAAAATACTACGTAATATATTTATAATTTAGAATCGATCGGAGTTTAAGACTCGTGTACTGTAAAACCGTGGTGTTTAAAATGTCACACGGTCGTTGCTAATTTACAGGGATTAGGGAGTCCTGTCAGTATTTCATGTGTTTTAATAGACCATGGAGTCCTACTGTTAGTGGTCGCTTCTGCCCACAGATATGATTTACTTCTAAGGACTAAGTGGAAACGCCACGATGAATTGAAATTGTCTTCAATCTTTCCCGCAACCTGACTTTCAAATGAGAACAAGGAGGAAGGTGAAGCAAGTTCCTTTGCAATGTAGAACAACTGTTCAATGAGGGAAGTACCACCGCATTATTCGCCATAAAGCAATTCTTGCATCTCGGTTGGAGAGGTGCAGTTGTCAGCTATATTTACAAGCGAGGCGTCCATCTCAGTCCTCAGGAGTACCAACGCAGGACGGAGGAGTACGTATAACTTCGGATAAGACAGCAGTCCAGTCCAGAAATAGTATGTGGATATATTAAAAAAGTGGATGTTCATGGGCTACAGCGACTACTTAACATCTAGTGGTCTGCATGCTCGTTTGCTACTCCTATGATATTTAAAGTACTCTTAGGCGTGGTGGTAGTGTCGCCTCATTCGAGAGTCTAAGAGTTCTACCGCAAGTAGATCATCTCATATTGGAGAATCATCAACGTATAATGGATTTTTATGTAGATAAATATCTGGAAATTAATTTTCCATAACCCTCCAGCATTATATATCTATAATGTAATGAAATAATGAAGTACGAGTTTTGAAAAAATCTAATATCAAAGGATACCGCCGATAATTGTCCATACGAATGGCAAAAAATCTCATATTTCCCAAAGCGTATTCATTTAATTAGGTTCTGTGTAAGCCGTTTTTCAGAGGGCTTTGCTCAGAAATTGGTTTACTTTGATTTTGAGAAAAAGCCATTAATAAGAGCTGTCATATCGAGGGCCGGCCACTGAGACTGTCGCTTTAATTTGATCCCGCACAAACGGAGCGTAATAAGGAGGGTTCTAGTCCAGAAATCTTTATTATAATGTAACTCTGGGGCTTGTCATTTACCTATCGCAGAGTAGTTCCCTTAACATAAACCACTGAAATATTTTTAATAAAGGAAAACTGTCCTTTTTCTTTGCACAAATGCTTATTTGTACAATAAATTCACAAGATTATTAATATATTTGGTGTTATTTGCGGTAGAATTGTAGTTCGATCGGGAAGATACTACCAGTGCCTTTTTTGTAATCCGCCATACAGCACTTCTTGTGTCTCGATCAGATTGGTATGGAGGTTTGTTTGTTTGGTGAAACTTAGAACTGAGGAGTGGCAACACATCTACATACATATATATTATGATGTCAGATAATTATGTTTGAGGGTGAACGTGGATATCTATGAGTTTTAAAGACCATGTAAGTTCGTATTTAAGTACGCTTATCTAGTACTTTTTCAACGTAAAAAATAACTATACATATCGCCAAAAATAGTTTTTAAAATCTTCTTAAGGTCTTATGAAATTTATCAAATTTAAACGTCTATCTTTGAAAAATGAGTGGCATTGTTAGTATAGAGAAGTAGACTTCGTCTAAGAGAAATATGTCCACCACGTTTCCAAATGGCCTATCGACAGCCTCTTAAAGCACTACACCCGTCCTAAGCATTGCAAAAAATAATCAGCTAGTGAGCAATAAAATAAAAACCTGGCAAATGGCAGTAATGCTTGCACGAACACAATGTGTTACGAATAATATACCCAGGAATAATACAGAGGATGTGATATGTCTGAAATGGAAATTTAATAAACAGCACACACGTATTTGTTTCCAGCGTCTCCATTCCATGTCAACCGAGTAATATCACGGATGCCTGGGAGATTGACAACGTAGATTTTCTGGCACGATTTACTCGTTTGGGATGTTTCGTCACTGTCTTCGTATTTCAAAGACAGGGAAGTGGAATTCGATGTTAGTATTTGGAAATATTTTGTAAAGGTACTTTACCCTATTTTTGCGTCTCCGGGGATGTTGTTATTTTTGATACGAATGGAAATACTGTTCGTAAGAATATCCAGGGTGTATGAAATAAGTAAATTTGGGTGTCTTTCTGAAACTTTAAAGCAACTGCCGTTTTTCTACAAAGATTAGCAGTGGATTATAAGCTTATGATATTATTAGGCATTTAGAGGATGTCCAAACTTTTATCTTTTTCAGTATAACTTAAACAATCTAGAGGGATTTTATACTCATGTGGCATGATGCCAAAGAGAATAGCTATCACGTATCTCTGCACGAGGTATGAACCAGCCCTCTTATCAGCAGCAGCGTCTCCAAATAAATGTTGTGGAAGTAAGAGCTGTGCTGTGCTGTGCTTATGCTGTTATATAATGTAGAAAAAGCCGAAAATTAAAGCCGACGTGAACGAAGACGAGAGTGATATATTTGGAACTAGCTGTGCCCGCGACTTCGCCCGGTGATGGTAGACACAACTCCTTTATGTATTAACACATTTAAATAAAATAAAAAAAATGTTAAGTAAAACCCATCACAATATAATTCTGAAAACTGCATTTAAATCGGAAAAGCCATTTCTGAGGTTAACGTGCACAAAAATACAAGCATACAGACAAGCACACAAAATGAAAAACATTGTTTTGGGTTCTCGTGCATATATAAATGCACCCCATTATGTTAAATATGTTTGCCATGTACAGACAGCGATCACTTACACTTTTATTATTTGCATAGATATATGTAGATAATAAAGTACTTGTAAAGTCAACTCAAACTAATAATCTAAGTACTTCAATTTCTTGTAAATTCGTTTATACGAGTAAGTTACGAAATTATAGAGGTGTAATGTTCTAGGAATTTTCATTTGTATTTCGGATTATACGTAATTCCGTAGGATTAGTAATTATGGAACTTCGTCGAGAGCTCGAAGGCTATGTAACTACAAACTAATGTGGTCACATGAAGTGCTTATGTTGTAGATAATTTAGAAATGTAGATTTAGTTGAAATGTTGTCGGGTTTAGATAGTTTGTGGAGTCCTACATTATTTATGATTTTAAATTAATATCATTGCGGAATTTATATATTTTACTATATAACGGGTACTCACGATTAAAGATTTTGATGCCGAGTTTAGCCGTGACCACGAGCCATGCAACTGGTTCCATGAAATATCGTCGATTATAAATCGTTAATCGTGAGTACTCGTTATTAAGTAAAAAACCTACCTTATTTATTTGTACTTTACGCATATTTCTTATTATACTTACAAAATTTAATACAAAATTACAAATTTCTAATACAATTCGAGATCGATACCCGGACAGTGCGTTGTAATGACAAGGTAATAATGGAAGTTATATTTTTTTCATTAAATACTTTAATACCAACAAAAACTTTGTCGAGTATTTATTATATACTTGTATTTTAATGTGTAAACGTGACTTTCGATACTATTCATTCTATTTAAAAAATAATACATTTTTAATAGTGACATTCAATTTTAATAGTATTTATTACTTAAAGCGGATTATGAGAGAGTGGTGGTACCTCCCCAGACGAAGCATGGTTTGCACTCTATAAACATATTCCAAGTGGTGGGGTGATACATGTGGTGTGTGGGTATGTGCTAGCAGTAGTTTAAGAGGACGACATAAAAATAACGATTAAAGTTTTAATGTTTTATACACACATAACCCTTAAATGTTCGCTGTGTCGTGGGTAGCAAGACGATCACAATATTCAGAGGCAACTGAATTCATTCATCAATTAGATCTCGTCGGGCCGTATTCGAACCCGGAACCCTCTGCGTGTCAGACTAGTATGGTTACCGTTGCGCCATACGTATCCTAAAAATGTCAACGGGACAACGCCGCTCTCATAATCCGTTGTACAACATTACTTTGAAGCGAGGCGAACATCTTAGTCCTCAGGAGTAGAAACGTATCTGCTTTCGAGCTCAGATAGGATTTCGTCTGTCTGGATGTCTGTGGGCTGCGACTACTTAACATCAAGTGGTTTGCATGCTCATTTGCTGCTCTTATCACATAACAAAAAACTGAATCTTGCATAAAATTATGCCACAAGGGTCACCCACGCAGTTATTGCTTATGACTGACATTGCTTAAGTCGGCGATCGTTTACGATCTAGACAAGTCTAGGTGTTGCGTGTGGTTGAAATGTCGTGTACTACATCACAACACTTATTTTGCCTACAGCAACTATGGTCAGCAAGATAATAGTGAAGGTGAACTATTTAGCAAGTAATTTGTTTAGGTTTTGTTTATTTAGTACTGTTATTGTTCAAATTAATGCTGTAATTATTAAGTCGTGGAATTGCGCGTTTCTTCTTTTACCAAACAGTTTTACCAAAAGCCCAGCCCAGCAGTGGGATAGTGATCATTAACTATTTATCATGTAATTTGATTAGATGATTGTGTATTTAATATTGGTATTGTGTACATTAACGCAGCAATTAATATGTAGATTAACAAAACTGTAACTGTTTGCGATTTCCAACCAAACATATTACTTTACGTTAATTACCAAAAATGGTGCAAATTATTAATAGATGAGCGGTATAAATTCGCGTGATAATTAATTGAATATGGATTGGAGGGCTTTAATAAATTCAATATTGTTGGATTAACGTGGTGTCTGGCAATGCGATCTATTTGTAAATATCTGCTATATTTTTTGAGAATATAGTAGCAAAGAAGCATTCAAGCCACCCGATGTTAGGTAGACGTTGTAGCTCATGGACATACGATCTCAAATAAAACTGACGTCCTATTGAAGTCGTGCGTTGCTAGTCCTGAGGACTTAGATGGTCGTTTTACTACTACTGTTGTAGAGTTTTTTCAAGGCGTATTATGAACGACGTTGGTACCCGGTCGAACCATAGTTCTATCATCTCTACATAAATTTATATAAAAATATATTTGATTATGGATTGGCAAACACAGGTTGTTTTTCCAGACAAAGAAGCAAAAAAACGTAATAAAAATAAAAGGTTTTTACTTGATTTTCACCATCAAAGTTGTCTTTCGATCATGATCCGACAATCGAGATCGTATCGATCAGCAGGTCAGTACAAAATGAACTTATTTGTTATACTGTATTTGTTGTTGAACTGTAAAGTTAATTGACTTTACTTACCATGAGAGTTAGAATTTGCAAACATAAAGGCGTAAGGTTTTACTTACCGACACAGAAAAAATGTATACACGTATGTAATATCTGGGACAAATTTTGCGGATAGATAAATCTGAGTTTGAAATGGAGGTCATTCGTAGAATCCTAGTTGGCTGAATTGCGATCGGGAATCAACGAAATATTTCGTCATGGAAATTTTGTTTAAGTCGAATGTATTCGTGCAATGTTTGTTACCAATATTGAAATGGTATTATTTGAACGCAAAAAGTGCTCTGCTTCAAAGCCAGTGATGCATTGACGACACTTCTGGTGTTGCAAATATCTACAGGCGAAAGTGACTGCTTTCCATCAGGTAGCCCGTCTGCCTTTTCGTTAGCCTAATCTGTAATAAAATAGAGTCAGGAATTGAATTTTATAGGGAACACTACAGGTACGGATACTACAGGTTTTATACGGAATGTCACTCAGCGTGCTATGGAGAGAGTTATGTTTTGTATATCTCTACGTGATAGATTCCCAATTATGATATTTATTCACGAACTAAGCTTACTAATATTCCGCTCATTAATGTTACGAAGATTAAGCTGAAGTGTCAATGACCGACAACCGACAGGGAAAAAAGGTTACCGAATAGAGCGACAATGTCGAGACAAAATTAGCACATTTTATTTTGTAACGGGTTCTGACGATTAACTTTTTTTAATTGTCCTTTTTTTCCTAGCTCTAGTCCTATCTAACCCGTCATCAGTTTTGTCCCATCATCACAGTTTAACCGTGATCACGATACATGCAATTTAAAGATTAAAGAGGATTATTCGTGACTACCCGTCACATGGTATAAATTCCGCAGTGATATTAGTCTACATTAAAAATTACTACAGATTGTCCCTCTCCTAGGTGGACGGATGATTTGAGGAAGCGGGAAACTATATACCATTTTTGGACTTCTAAAGAGAAGAACTTGGACTTGAAAGGACTTGGACGAATGAAATACGCACATGACTTCAATGGCCTGATGAGAGAGTGAGAGAGAGAGAGATAGACAGATGTTTATCAAGGAATCGATCTTTAACTTTACGCTGATATATTAATATTGTTAGAAACTTTTATAATTAATGTACTAATTTAGCCGGGCGGCGCTGGGGTAATAACACTTCGTTTGTCGAAACTCACAGAACATTTATTCAAAAGATATCATTTTAAACCATCGGCAATCAAAAATCGTTAATCATAAATACACGTTAAACAGTGAAACGTATGAATTCAAAAGTAATAAAATAGTCTGCTACGCACAATTCCTTTCCTAAAACCGTTTTCCGCATAATTATATGCTAGTAGTTTTACCTATAACTTAGCATTCTTAAACTTCCCTCCGTCAACTACAGTTCGCAACTCGACTACCGATGACGCTCTCACGAAGAATGTTTGAACTCCAAGTTTGTTCCGGCGGCTAATGGCCGTGTGCAGTGAACCGGAGACCCGACTTATTTATATGGCTTGTTTTACTCTTAATGTTGAACGTTACTTGTGGAAGCAACCCATACGGCATAATGGTTACTATGCCGGTATTACGAGAAGGTTTTTGATCCGATTGTCTATTGTCGGATAGGAAAAATGTTAGGCGTTTGTGTTTCTATGTACACGAGTGTAATTTATGTATATATGTGTTAGAAAGTGACAATTAAAAGTAATAAAGCTTCATATATCAACAAAAATGTAAGTAATAACAAATACGAGTCAAACTTATATGTAACCTTCTCCTTCTGGAAACCTTTATAAGCATGTTACTCCTTCATAAGCTCGTAAGAAGTAAAAATTCTTAGGTAATGCGGTTAATATACTGTATATCATCCATTTCAATTTATAGTAATCTTTTCCATAAGTAATCTTCAGACCATCAGACATGTTAAGTTTATACAATGATTTCAATAACTAGGATTTTCTACTGTATGTTTTGTTATGTATACTGTATTCTTAGAATATCAACTTACAAATCGTTATCATTATTTTCATGGATCCACCACGTCAGTATACACTTTAAAAAAAATCGATTACAGCAATCAGTAGGAATAACGAGATTCGACAATCAGTGCACAAACATACAAAAAAGGCAAGCGTGTCATCATCGTTTTTGGAAGTGTATCAAAACTGACGTGGGCACGAAAATGTCGTATAGGGATACTGTGTTATTTCCTGAAAAAAAAAACGTTTAAAATGACACGATAAAACAAGGAGTATTCGTGTATTGATCGAGTAGTGTTTAAGTGAGTTTTCACGTTGGAAATGAACGCGAAAATGATGTTCGAATGATTCCGAAAGTTTTTTCCGGCATCTAATGGACGTGGAGTCAATGTCGGAATGAATGTTTCGGTCGGCCGGCTCCCCGCAACCGCCGTTATTTATACAGCTTGGTTTATTGAGAGTGACTGATTTATTGGAGTAGTGATAGAGGTTACGTAGAGAAATTTGTACTTTACTAGATTGGGAAACGACTTGCAAAAATTTGTTTATTTTACAGTTTTGATTTCAGAACTTTTCGAAATGATTCGGCATCGTTTTCTTCTTTATTTGTCAATGATAGAAATATGTAGCCTTATTCGCTAAGTAATATGTGTATGTATTTTATTTTTAGGGTATTGTATAACAAATTTTAGGAATGTTATGTAAATAACAAACACATTTTTTTAAACAATGGAAGTAGAAAACCGGCATGCAGGTGCACTATTACACAATCTGCCATTGTTTATCTGTACCTGACTGTAAATAAGATAGGAATCCCCTGAGGACCACTAGTGTCTACATACCCGCAATGCAGGGTATGTGCTTAGTCTTCAACAAAAATGTTTACAAGAGACTCACAATTGGTTGTTTATGGGTTTCTGTCAGTCATCGGTACAAGTTGTACTTATAAAACGTTTTCCAATGGAATCAAATACTATTGTGGCTTATCGAATATCGTACAAAGGCTTTAGATCCACAAACGTATCATACAATTAGCTTGCGGCCGTTTAAATACTGGGAATATTCCCGATATCCGCGAACACCCGGCGTTATTCCCAACGCGAACATTTCGATGTAGCTGTCAGGGAGTTTGCGTTTCAATGTATCGCGATTCTGATTGAAACTGCTGTGATTGGGAACGTCTGCTGCATTGTATTCGTGGATTAATTACTAGTTGACATTACCGAATGGGTATTATCGCAATTGCAATGCGGTTTTATCTAAATCGATTTACAATGACACTTCCATAGATTATTGGTGCATGTGAGTTAAAAATATCACCGAATGTGACATTTTACCCGACTATACGAGAAAGCTTTTTTAACATAGACACTTTTCTAAGTATGTAAATACTTGTTAGGCTTTTGCCTTAATTGGTGTGCTGGGCAAGGGCATTGGCGATCACAGACACCAGAGCATCTCAGACTTTGACAGGAGTTTCTTTTTTGTTTTTAATTTTAACCAGGATGGTTTTCTCTAAGCCGCTATGACTCCATCATGATTCTTCAGTGCTTCATGGGGTACTTACATGCTATTATAAGCAAGGAGTTATTAAATAGGTACGATATCTTTATTTTTTCCTAATACTATTAAAAACTTACTCCCTGCAGTGACTGGGAATATTAGCAATATTATCAGAGTACCGGAAATTGGCCCGTCGGCGCGCAAACACTTTGAAACGCATTAGAACAGTTTGACAACCACTGACAGAATGTTTGCATTTGGAAATATATAACAATTTTGACGTTTCATGGTGTACCATTGTTATTGTGATTGGTTTTGTCGATATGCAGTTAAGGATATCGATTGTCGGTCACATCGTTTTGTTGCTACCCTTCATTCATTTTGTTTTAATGTAAGTAGTAAACGAACATGTAGTTAAATTGATGGTTAATGGTCACCGCCATGTGGACATTTGCAATCAACTCCATAAAGAACAAAAGTCCCGATTGAAGTCGATCAAGGACTAAAATAGTCGTGTCATTTGTGAGTCGCCACCACACATTTCTACCGAAATGGGTCCCTCCCCGGTCGAATCGTACTATTAAACCCTTTAAGTATCCCACTGCCAAATATGTTTTTTCTCACGAATAAGGAAAGACTGATGCATACTCACCATGCTTCTCCAATATATATATTGATGGTGAAGATTAGTCGCTAACCCGTTCGTCACATATTTCCGAATCTTTAACAATTTCTTACAACTGCAGTATATCGTTTGCAACCGGAAACGATCGTTGAACGTGACCTCTAAAGCATGAAAGAGAAAAAAAAAATCCAATTAGTGGTCACCCATCCAATTTTCGGCCACAACCGAAGTTGCTTAAACTTGGCCGGTGGATTACGCACGTTATGGCCTGTAGGCGTGCTTCATCATGTGTCAGTCACAATTTCGGACTGGCTTAATTAGATGTCAAGGATGTCCAAGCGAGAATTGGACATAATCATAATCCGCCATCGTATTACTTGTGTTTCGGATAGAGCGGTGCGGTTGTCGGCTACACTACCAAACGAGATAACCATCCTTAGTTGCCTTGTTTGTTAAGTGTAGCCGTGTAATATATTTAGGTTACTTTATAATGTAAACAAAGTGTCTTATTTATTATTTGAGATAGGTTGTTTTAGGTAATACATAATATAATTTGTTACGTGCGAATCTTTAGCTTTATATACTTTTTCTCGTATAACAGTGGAAACGTAATGATATATTTTCATTGCTCCTAAAACAATACGTGGTTGGAAGTAGGTAAATCTGCCAGTAAATATTATATTTTCGCCGGAGTATAACTGAATACTCTATACTTACTACTATGAGACTACTACTCACTATTACTTGTTACTATGAGAATTCACTAATAATCAACAACGAAAGGAATTGCATTGCTTCTCTTAAATAACCTAAAAAATCTTATTTTAAATTAAAAAATGTTTTGAATATTGACATAATTTTTGGCAAATTTTCGGACTGCATTAAAAAATGAATATTGAGTAATTGCTGTAGAGAATAATATGTAAATTGAGGAATTGTGATAAATCATAATACTCCTTCAGTATTTTATTGTATTTTCATTGAATACAAAATCTATGTAGCAAACAATTATAGCCCCTGATGTTAAGTGGGCCCAGCAAGTTCTTATCGAACTAAAGTCATATGTTTTAACACGTTTTTGTAAGAAATATAACAAAAGGGTTTATGCGTCAGTCAAATGGAGCTTCGCCGTAAAGTTAATGTTGCGTAAAGGCATATCTATAAAGTTAAAGTAGCTAATTCGTGATAAAAAGGAAATTTCGTAAACGTTAAATAAACTACATCGAACCTCAATTGGGATTTTTGTTATATTTTTTATTTAAATAATTAACACTCAAGCGTGATACATGAAACAATCCGTATTAATTAGTCGTAAAGTAAATAAAACTGCAGCACATCCATTGTTTTTGTCACTCCAAAAAGCCTGTAACCTCAAAGTGGCTGAATGTAGTCAAATGCAGGCCAACCGGAAAACTAGCAGTGAAGTAGCCAAATAGCAAGCGCAATAAAAAGTGAATGAAAATATTAAATCAGCGGTGAAGCGCTTTCCTTCGCTCGAGCGTGCTCGACTGCGGCGCTTCGCTCAACTTCGCTCAACTTCGCTTGCTGCCGCCAGCAGTTGAGCGCCTGTTGAGCCACGTGCTCGTAAAATGAAGGCAACTTCGTGAAAGTACATTTTATGAGGACTTTGATTAAGGAAAGTAATGCCGCAGCGCTAAATCGAATTTCGGACAGAAACTGCGGGTTGCAGTGTAGGAATACTCCGTCTGAATTAAACTGGAATGGAGATGGCGTTCATGAGCTCTGTCACTGAAACCCGTACGATGTGTTTTATATTTTTATTTGGTGTATAATGTCAGCGAGGAATATAGCAAGTCAAAAATAAGAGAGCACCTGATAATATAAGCACGTTGCCGTTATAGCTGCATTTAATATCGTAGTGTCCTGTTATATTTTGAGCAAATAAAGGGTCTCAGGAGTCCTTTAGCTACAGTCTTACCAATATTCGCAAAGTGAGTTTAAAAAAGACTCTTCTAATATTAATAAAATAATTAGTAAATAGTTAGTATAAAATAATTAGTAAATTTATAGCATTATCGACACACATAGCCCTAAATGACTAGAGAAATAAAAGAGAAATAAATTCACAGGCCCAGAACAGAAATCAAAATTAATTATTTACAAAGCTGTCTGAATGAATAGCCGTTGCTAGTTCATTCACCTTTTATAAGACTTTAGACTAATATCGTCTAGAAATTTATATATTTAAATGTATAAATATTACTCACGATATTGCAGTTTTTTGACAATAATTCGACCCAACCACACCGTGACTACGATCCATGCATCTGGGTTGAAATATTGACGTAACTTATTGTATCGTGGGCTGTTATAAATAAAAATCCCATACAAGTCACTAAGGACGAAAGCATCGAAAAGTGTTTATAAATTTGTCGATGACGTAACAAAATGTGAGACTAAAATCCGCCGAATCACGTCGATAACAATGAAAAAAAGCTCCGGCATAAAACGGCACCGTAAATACGATACGTAACATATTATGGCATAAATACTGCATTAAGCTTATAACATTGAGTGAATTTATTAATGTATGATCCCCGTAACCGGCGCCAGGGTATCATGAATTTCCATTACGTTCCAACTGAGCTGTCTCCGAAGTTGGCGCTTTGTGTCCCCGCTCGTCGCGTACACCGCGGCAGTTAACGGTTCGTGATGAATGATATATTCGTTAAGATTCAATTGCCCTTTCGTCTTTCCATGTGAAATGTCTATTAGCGCGCTTTAGGTGTGATGACTTGTATGGCGTGAATGTAGACGCCATGACGCTCTGTCATCCCGTCATTTTCTCTCTCCACTAGCGCTGTCTAATATTTTTACTAAGTTACGAAACCCTGTTCAACTCAGTACTTATTTTTTCCTCTTTCAATTTTTCCATATTTTTGATATCGTTCTTAGTCTGGATATACGTGAACTGACTCTTTTTTAAAACGCTTTTATTGGCTTGGGTTATATGTATGTATGTAACGGATTCTTTGTGCTTAATTTTCAACAATTTCCAAATGTCTTATTAATTTGAAACTTTGCACACTTATCAAGGACCGATGACGATGCAATAATATGAATAAAATAAAAATTAAAAAGTAAGTAATCGTTTAAAAAAAACTAACAAACACGCTTTTATAAAAATCCAACTAAAAAAAGTATAAATAAGAAAAAAAGTGCAATGTAAAAAAGCATAGGGTGCATGGTATCAATACTGTTGGATTTTATAAAAAGTGTGTGTTTTCAGTTTTTTTAACTATTATTTATTTTCGCTCCAAAACTAATCGTAGGTCACTGGCCACTAATAATAAGGTAATCATAATCATAAAGTCGGCAGGATAGTTTGAAACCATACAAAAAATCTCAGTCAGTATTTGAAGTAGGAATTACAAATTACGTTTTAGAAGAAAATGTATTGCATATACCAAATATGCATTTGTATTTAGTATTTTATAGAGTATATCAATTACTTATTTTAATTAAAAGTAATTTAAATACGTATTTGTGCATACGCCAGTTCCTGAGAAGGTCAAGTAAAGTCACGCCTAAACCTTTTGGACCCTACTAAACCCGCCTATAAATATGTAAATAAACATATTACAAATATATTACCAAGTCCAAATGCAATGTTAAACATATTACGCAAACTCAAATAACTCGGGAACAGTACGGTCCTAGAATTGATACATATGTATATGGTAAAGTTTAATAATGTGATCATGTTTTTTACAAATTTGAAGAATTGTGTATAACACAAAGATTATTGTTGACTACCTTTTGCCTGTGGCCCGAGCAGAATCATTATTTTCTCGTCTCGATATTATACAAAATATTTTTGTTTGTTTTGCCGATTACGGGTAAACTTTTAACATTGTTAGAGCTCACTTACACTATACAAAGAACCTGTCTGTAATATTTCAGAACTCTAATTTCAATTTGTTTGGGCCGTGACATCATCAGTCAGTCACCTTTTTTATATATAAGTCAGAGACAGTAAAGAATGTGGTTGCTGAACGTAATGCAGCACGTGACAAAGAGATGGCAGCACTATCGATGACATGTAAATTAGAAGGTGATTTTGTAGAGTTGACTTTAGCTGTGTCGGTGACCACTAGGAACTGACCATCAGTTTCATTTTATTGTCACCTAACTTTATATGTGACTTAGGTTTATAAAGGTGTCAAAACAAAATTTCCTCCTGACATAGATATCGGATTAGCTGTCTCGTGTGCTCACCATCTTTCTGAATTCATACTCTATAATGTTTATTTGTCCAATTTAAAAAGAGTGTCGACTATTTTTTTCTGCCGCCTTTTTTCTACTGGTCAACCTTAGCAAATAGGGCGCTCAAAAGCGATTTACTGATTTTACGTTGTTTCCTAGTCATTAATTAACTGAATATAAATACTTTATAATGAATATACGATTTTAAACTAATATTATCGCGGAATCCATACTTTATAATGAAATAAAACATTTGAATTTGAATGTTCACTCGACTTGTTTGGAGCGATAACCTTGAAATTGTTATTGTTATGTGCTTGTAGGAATTTTAACATTGATTCAGTTGGTTGAGCTTGGGGGCGTGGGTGTAGGGACCCGGGTACAGTGACATGAGTGATGGAATTTTCCGGTGATCTGATTTATTTTTATTTATAAGCGTTACGTGGGTAATGTTTTTTATCATGGACTGATTTAAAAAGGGTGCCAAGATTTTTTCTGCCAGCTTTGTTCTCTCTGGCTATACGAATCGATTAAATCCATTGCAAAGTAAGTAGGCTTTTCTAAGTCAATATGATAACTTTTATTTAAGAAGAGTAGCAAACCTTAATGTTAATACTTGAATAGATTTATAGGTGACGGAGGTGTAGTTCTTTTGGGGAGGTACCACCCCCTCCTGGTAACACCCGCCAGGGTCTAATTAGCAGTGAATTTTTTGTTTCAGTTTTGAAAGATTTGTTTGCTGGGTAGACTCGCTTCTACCCAAGCATTTAGTGCTTATCACGATAGGACTTCGGTCCTACATATTTGTGGTTAGGGTAACAAGATATTTTTAATAAATTCTAGTTGACTTTGACTTAGATATAAATGCTCAAGGACAATAATGAGCACACTCATTTGCTACTCTTCTTATACATAAATTAGATGGATACTGCAGTACCCGTCTCCCACGCTCAGCCATAATTATCGCAAAGAAAAGCAGTTACTAGCTGAAAAGTCGACGAAATATTGTGCGTTTAAAAATCACATCTAAAATTACAGCAGCACGCAAATCATTTGAAATTTATTTCTTCACACAAAATTGTTTAATCAAACCGTCACTTGGCAGACAAAGCCGGGGTACGACGGACCGCTGCCGAAATATATCAAACGGAGTAAATCCGGAGTGAAGAAATGAAAGAATTGCCTCGGAGTCGTTCCGCTACGAGGCAGCTCGTGTGGAAACATCTTTAATCTACGAGAGCGTGTGAGCAATTAAAATTTTACGCGGTTTTCGCAAGCAACTTATTACTCGTTTTGTTCTATTGCTTGACTTCGGGGTGTATTTGGTATGAGATTCTTGCAAATTTAGAACTTGCACTTAGCAAGTTTTACATTAGTAAAACAGTAATATCAAAAATAATAATCAATGTTAAATTAAAATTAATGTAATGCATTACAACATCTAGGCGATGTTAGCTTGACTGGCTTTTTAAACCAGTGTTGTGTTGGCGATATTTTTGGCGTTATAATTGTCCGTAAGCGAATGTAACTTTCTTCTACTAGAAAAGTATCTAACTTCCTCTACATGCTCAGTAGGTTCAAAATATGTATTAAGAAACAAAATAAATGCGATAATATAACACGTGTAAGAAAAATAAAAACAAGACAAAATAAAGGATAGATTCAAAAGCTGCTTTTTCAAACCAGCACCTTGGAACATAATTACAAAGTTGGCCAAAATAAATAACAGTGAACGAGCAGCAATTAGGCACGGTTCAGTGGCAATTGGAGTTAACTCCCTAATGAAATTCCCCTCTCCTCTCCTTTCTACAGGTATAACTTAAAAGTACTTTTGCGTTATCCTACAGACCAGATCTTTATAAAAGTTAAGTAGTGAGCTAGTAAGAAGCTTAAGTCAATGTATCTTATAGACTGAAACTAACAAATATTGTCCAAATTAAACATTTTGGTCTTTAAATGTAAAATCGACTTTTTTAAATTTTAGTCACAGCATTCTGATTTTAAGTACTTACCTCTTAATTTATTACGTAGTTTGAATTTATTTTACGCACTTTAAGTTAAATTAATTGTTACTCTTTTGTTTTCTTATGAAATCGAAATAGACAAGGAGCTTGCAGTCTTTCTGATGATATTTCGCCTCTGACATGAATATCTGAAACAAATACCACAATTAAAATATAAGTTAGTCCGACGTTTGATCGATGCTCTTGGTAACAAAAGGACTGGTTCATATCTCGCGCAGAGGCTAGCGTTCTTAGCACCATGCCGTATAGGCACCGACTTCCTATAGATTGTTTAGGTTAGGCTTTTATTATAATTAGTTTTAAAGTTCTACCTGACGTCTAGCATAAATGCATTGTATAGTAAAGTGTCTCATAAATGAGCTCAATCCTACATCTTACCATAGAGACGTGAGAATTACTTTACACTAAATATTGATAATGGAATGGAATCTCCCCGTTCAAATTGAAAAGCTCCTACCTGATTATAAATACTAGAAGAAAAACCTACCGGAGTTTCCTGAACATTCTCCATAAACTTCTCAATGTTGGCGTTTTTTTGAATTGTGAACGTTTTTCAAAATTAAAATCAAAATATTTTTATTCAAAGTCCATTCTTTACAAGAACTTTTAGAACGTTAATAAACTACTGCCGACTCGTAAGGTGTTTCGTTTTGGAGTAAACGCGGAAGAAAATCCTATTATATCAAACTTCTATCTATTGATTCGCACTTGGGTATTGTGATGTTATATTATTTACATATCTTTCTTTGGAATTCGTGTTATAAATGACTGCTACTCCTTTGAAGGGGATTATGAGAAAAAAAATATTAAGATGCAGAGCGCGTCTCCGAATGACTTACCGATTACAGCGCTGATTGCGCCGTTATTGCTTGCATTTTAAGTACATACTGCTCTAAGAAATTCTATATCTGTAATTGACTAGCTTTTTCAGTCTTGGTGTTTACTAGCACCTAATATTTTACATATCTATAGAAATTAAAATTTAGGCTTACATTCAAATATCTTAGTTCATTATAAGGTAATTAATTATAATACATCATAATCATAGTAAATGTCGAAGTTACAATGTAAAATCAGTTCATTGCTTCTAAGCGCTCTGTTGGCTAACAATGATCGGCAGAAAAAAGACGGTCGAGAAGTTCAGGAAACTGTATGTACAATAAAATCTCATAAATTTTTAAAAATCATACACACAATTTACACACTCAAACCTACACTGTGATTCTCTGTATTGTGTTTGTCATGGATACAAGAATGCACATTCAGCGAGACCTACAAAAGAAATCTAAGTTAGTCATTAATCATGTCTGTATCGGGAATTGAACCCGGAAACGTTTGCTTGTCAGAATAGCATCGTTAAAACAGCGCTAAGCTCGTCGTCTAAAATAAATCAATTGTCTTCACTTCCCCAGACACAATAAATGTAGCTGAAATCTTACTGTGTCTTAATTACAAAACCATAAAGAGAAAATATGTGATGAATGTGGTAACTACAGTCTTGACATGTTTGTCTCATAATTCAAACAAATGTCCCAATTGTAATGACGTTGAGCTTTTAATTGCTCCGTACACATGTTATTTCGATATTAGTTGAGACTAGCTTCGCCTTGCAGTTTCGCTTCAATGCCCTTCAAGCACGAGGTTTTAATTTTTTTACGTTAATATAAAATTTTAAATATCTTAAAAATAATTAAGCCTTTTTATGCGAGAAGAGAAACAAACGAGCATGCAAACCACCTGATGTTAAGTTGTCGCAGCCCATAGACAATCTCGTATAACCACAACTGCGACTGAAATCCTATCTGAGCTCGAACGTAAATACGTTGTTATTCTTGAGGACTAAGATGGTCGCCTTGCTTCAAAGTGTAGCCGTCAACTGCATCTCTGCAACCGAAACACAAGTAATGTTTTACGGCGGATTATAAGGGCGGCGTTGATACCTCCCGGTCGAACTATAGTTCTCCCACCTCTGAAATTTTGAAGGGTTAGTCCTATTTAAATTTATGGGCAAAATATTACACTTAACAATGCAAAAATTGGGGATAAAAGTTAGTATTCGAGATAAGTTTAAATTAAATTTGAACATTTATCGAATGGTCGAATTAGGTCGTTGTTAAAAACTACTTCACAACAATCCACCACCACTAATGAAGAATGGTCAAATGTTAAATCTTTTGCAAAAAGTCTTGGTCTAAGTTCATTTTTTTTTAAGACTACTCAAGTAATGCAGTTCATTTGATGACAAGAAGTGACTGCCGCCAATGGCCATCTGTTAACAACTCTACATAAAGCAAGAGTCCTTAGCAGTCGATTCACCCACCAGTGTGTTGATTCTAGGATCATTAATGTGATCTTTTTTTTATTATGAAAGAGTAAGAAAAGGGCATGCAGGCCACCTGATGTTAAGTGCTCACTGCAGCCCATGGACAACCACGTCCAATCTCAAATAGAACAGAAG